>DF357646.1:113115-142226 GCA_000787875.1 Solanum virginianum | reverse complement strand
ATTTTCCAAATCTCAACTCTTTTACAGATTTTGACTCAAGTAGATGTGATCTACCTCTACCACTCCACGTAACTCCTAAATCTAAGCTCACGTACTTCTTAACAAGAGTGTCATCGTTTAGTCTCTGCACATGCCCAAATCAACACAAATCTTGTTAAATGTATCAAAATATTCTTTAATTTTATAACCTTAAATATGTCACGTAAAGAGGTAAGATTAAAATATTTTTTAAAAAATTGATTTATTTTTAAACAAATAAAAAAAAATGATACTTAATAGGTCATTCTTTGTGAGACAGAGGGCAATATAAACAAACACAATATTCATAATTCAGCCAAAATTTTGAAGCAACACGCTTTCCCCGTCATTTAATTTGTTGACCGGACGCTACCTTCCATTTCCGTCTTCCCATATTTGCCGCAACCCTAAAATAGCACTATTTGATTCGTTAATCATCTCTATCTCAAATTAATTACTGATAGATACACATTCACCTAACCGAGTCAGTCAGAAGACTCACCTAATACCAACTCTCCAAGTCACACTAATTTAATCCAAAGAACTTTTTGATCATTATTATACTGTTATACAGTATTAATTTAATGCTAACACCATTGAATTTTAAAGCCTAATCTTCCATATATGTTTGTTTCTCCATTTACCGCTCGAATTGCATCCAATTCAATCCGAACATTGACGAATTTCAGGTGAAGTTCCTTATCTTTTTATGTATTTCTAGTATTGTGTGTGTAATGTAATTTCTGGGAGAGAGTAATTTGAAGTACTTTTGTAGACCCAGGTGCTCAAAGAAATTGCACATGGCTCAACCACCGATCCTCGCGCTAGCGCTACCATCAGACACCGGTCGTGTACTCAGCATTCAGTCGCATACTGTTCAGGTACTCCTGTTTTTTCCTGACTTTAGTTGGAGTGAGTAGACTAGCTTTGTTGAACATAACTTAGATTTCCGACAACTAGCTAATGTGCTATGTACACCAACTAGCTAATCAGCTCTTTAAATAGGTGAAATAGTCTGGGATATTGATGGAAACTTTCCACCTTGTTTTCAGTGGCGAATTCACAATTTTATTTAAGTGGTCCAAGAATAAAAGAGTTTCTGCGATTTGAACTTGGAACCGGACGGTGATTTTTGAATCCCCTAAACCACTGTGCCAACCTTTAGTCTTGTGTTCAAGGAATTGTAATTTTTTGCCAAGTGGGTTCGGGTGAACATCCTCGCCCCCCCTAGATCCATGCCTTCTTGTTTGGTACAAATACATGTCTGTTCAATCACTGGATCTCAATTACTTCCTTGAAAGGAATTGAGTGTTGAAGTTTGTCCTACACGAGTATCATAACTTGCATTGCAATACATGCAACCAGTCGTGAAGCCAATTTTTGTACATCCTGACATCTTCCACACCGTTGAGATGGTTAATTTTATACAGTGCCCGCTATGTGAAGTAAAAGTTTTATTGTTCCAATGTGAATATGTATCTAATATTTGTCTTGACAGGTTTACATGATTAAGCTTGTTACTAGATGAGCACAGGAGGATTTATTCAATCACATAATTTGGGCTCCTAGAATATGACACCCTTGGGGCTTTCATTTGATTGTATCGAAAGGCCCAATTAACACAGTATAAACTATAAACGGAGCCCTTCGTTATCCAAATATAGTATAGTATTAAGATCGTATCCACATGGATTGGTTCAATTAATAAATCAACCAAAACTTGCTAACTATTATTCAGGGGATAAAAGCTTGAATTTTATTGTGGTTTAAAACCACAATTAATAACTAATAATGTAAATTAAGACAATTGATCACAAGAGCAATGATTGCTATCAATGTGATAAGTAAGGGTAGTAGACAAGATAGGCTTAAGACATTAATCTAGATATCATTCTATTCAATAGTCATGTCTAAAGTCCTATAGTTCCTCACGAATTTGAAAGTCATTAGAATATTCTTAAGGTTCAAATTTCTCTTTTGACTAAATCTAAACTTTAAAGAAGAAACTAATGAAAGCACAGTGAATTTAGATATGCACAAACATGGTTAAGTTTTAATCTCAAGGAAACCCGTCTTTCCAATGTTTTTCCTCTTGGTTCAATCAACGATTTCAACAAGCTCTTTCGATTACTTGGAAGAAATAAGAAATCAATTAAACAAGTTAGTGAAGAGACATTTTCACTAATTTATTCCTCCTTCGATTAAACAAAATAATGAACAAAGCCGCAATTTAATTCTACTCCGATATTGAGTTCAAGCATAAAAACGAGTATCAAAATCCACAATAATTTATCAATACACCATGTCTGTCAAAACCCTACAATAAGCTACTCCATAATAACAAAAGAGAACATAGAAGAATAAGAATGAGGAAACATTATAATCAACGATTAATCCCGAACTTCCGTATTGAATCGAATCGTGATGGAAAGAAGTAGTGAATTCTGGGGTTCCTATGCTCTTCTATGCTCCTCCAGTGCTTCCTTGGTCAAAAGTTCAGTTAAAACTGTTTTTATGTTGTGTTTATAGGTGGAGGAAAAGTCCCTAACGAAATAATCGAGTCCAAAATGAAGGAAAAAATCAGTCCGAATTGGCCTGGTGTGACGCGAACCTGGTACTGTGGCCGCGCACACATGGCCAAAATTCCAGTAGCCTTATTTCACTTCATGTAAGTCCCTTTCTTCACAGTATCAATTGTTGCCATCTTCAATTCATGATGCGTAGTCAAATCCTCAATTGTAAAAAATTCCGAAGTTCCAACTAATCATCAACACAATCATCATGTTCCATCTATGTCTTCTCTTCTTTTCCCTTCTTTTTCTTTCTGTTTCAATTCGTTTTTACTTCGAATCTCTTCATCTTCACCACACTTTATTCACCAATGATCCCGATAAAATCCTCTTTGACCTCTACTCAGACTTCAAAATGCCCAAGGCATCTATTTTAGCTCCAAAACTGCTCATAAAACTCGGAAACAAGTCCTACAACCAAAACACATGCAGTAAGCATAAAGCATTAACATTATAGTTCAAGCACAAGCAAAGTGCAGTAAGGCGAAATGTAGCTAAAAACTCATGTCACTTGACATCATTACCTAAATCTCTTTTTATGTAAGCTTCCATAAAACGGTTTCTATGAGTAGGATTTTTAGTTCATATGGTGTTTAATGGAGACTTCTTAAGTTTGAGTGTGCCTGAACTGGTAGGTTTTTGATTTTCAATAGGTATTCACTTTCTCTGAACTGCCAGAATTTGAATATAATTGGTTACATAGGACAACGTAACATAAACTCTAAACCAGTAAAATTCCCACATCTCTGCCACAATAAAGTGAGGTCATCTAAAAGGATCATTTGATGTGGAATCTCCTCCTGTTTCATTCTTCACTTGACATGGAAACTCCTTCTATTTCATTCTTAGTACAACAACAACAACAACATACCCAGTGAAATCCCACAAGTGGGGTCTGGGGATTCTATTTCATTCTTAGTGATAAATAAGATTTGGGTATTTCATTTAAATGTTTTTGCTCAAGCACTGAAGCAATTCTCAAAATGTATTTGATTCTCCATTAATTTAGAGTTCAGCTTGTTTACAACTATTTATCTTTAGGAGCCATTTAGTCATTCTAGGAGTTTGGCGGACATCCATTTAGCTCCATATCTTGGACAGTGTTATTTAGCCACCTGCATGGCGGTTGATTTGTTAAATTGAAATGATGCTCACAGAAGAATATAAATCTTGTTCTCTTTTATAATTGTTTTAGTACTTATCATCTTCGTAGTAGTACCTATCATTGAAACTTTACCTTATCAGTAAAAAAGAAGGAAGGGAAGGATAAAAGACCTGGATCTTTTAACTATTGACTATGAGTCTATGATGTTAGTTTGTTGATACTCTTTTGTTGTTCCTTACACATTATTGTGTATATTAATATCTGATGAGGAGGTTATTTTCCAAATTTTGCTTTTATTTAGGGATATGTGGGCAACAAGTCAGCAGTATTTCCCCTCCAACTGTTGGGCTATGATGTGGACCCAATCAATTCTGTACAGTTCTCAAATCACACAGGCAAGCTGCTTAATCACTTCATTCAAAGAATCTGAGGCCTGAAATGCGGTGCGAGGTCATCTGTTAACCTGCAAAATCATGTTAACTGGATTATGTTGTGGTTAATTAGCTCAAGAACACTGCAGGATACCCTACATTTAAGGGACAGGTTTTAAATGGAGAACAATTGTGGGAACTAATAGAAGGTCTTGAAGCCAATGATCTATTATATTATACTCATCTGCTGACAGGTACTTTGAATGAGTAAATATCCTGTTCCACAATGTTTTTCTTGACATACATTCATGCTTATGCTTGAAGGCTTTGACACCAGAACTTACAATGTCAACAAACTTTCATTTTTAGTCGTTAAAAAACATGTTGCCTGCTCCTTCATATATAGCTTCCAGTGTGTATGAAATGAAGTTACAAAAAGAGTTCTGGTTCCCTTGCATAGACTAGTTACCTGCTGTGTCTTGTGTCAACCCAATTAAGTGTCTTGTGTTTTGGCTGCATCTTTTGCCATTATAAGAATTCAGACTGCTTTTCATTTTGATCCTTCGTCTTTTCTATTGACAGAAATTTTCTTTTCTTTTTTCTCATTGTTTTCCTTCTTTGTTTGTATGGAATGCTTTGTTGGGCTCAGGTGCTGATATTGACTAAAACTTGTAGGTTATATTGGTTCCCCCACCCCCACCCCAAATTTTCCTGCTGCATTTTGGAACATAAATTCTTTCAGAATTACTGCATTACAGTTTTCCTCGTATAATCAAGTGTCTCCTTATTTCATTGTTACTACCTTAGGACTTTTGAGAAGATGAATTTCAATGTTGTAATTGCTGGTGAGGTGCAATGCTGTCTTAGATAGCTACTAAAGGCTGTTATACCAAATTGCTTTTCTTTCTAGATGTATGTAGATGTATACTTATCTCTTATGTTTGTCCCTCCCAATTTTTTTATAATTAAGTTTTCTTTGTCAGTTTGTGATCCTGTGATGGGTGATGAAGGTAAGCTATATGTTCCTCCAGAGCTGGTAGCGGTATACCGTGAGAAGGTAATTCTTTTTGATTTTCTTAAAACAACATCAATGTGAATAAATCATAACTGGAAGTTAAAAGGAGCCATCCATAAACATTGTCTTGATCGACCAGGGTTAGAAATGGATGAGGTCCCAAACATTTTATGTCTCGATCAGTGGCATAGTCACATCTAGCCTAGGGTGGTCAATTGGACACCCTTTGACAAAAAATTATGCTATGTATATCTTGAACACACTTAATAAAATTTCTGACTTCGCCATTGCAGCATGTTAAGGGACTGAGCCTGTCTTATTATCAATACTTTTGTTTGCACCGATTTGTATTTTTGTATCTCATGATAGTATATTGCCCATAATATTATATGACTGTCTTACTTGCAAAGGCAATGAGATCTCTTTATTTAATGTGTTATAGCGAACAATAGACCCTTGTGGTCCAACCCTTCTCTGGAGCCCGCACATAGTGGAAGCTTAGTGCACCAGGCTTCTTTTTAAAAAACATTAATTTTGTAGCACTATTTTGTGTTTGTAGATCTTTTGATATTTATAGTTTGCATCATTATGGAAATTTCTTACTTGCATCGGGTTGGTGAGCGTTGATGATAAGACTTTTTATGGATGAGAAACAAGTTCCTCCTTTTCCTCTTTTTTATTTTTTGACTAGACATGCCAACTTAGATCCAATTATATGCATGCTTTAAGGATCGGAATGTGAGGGTGGCTCCAAATAATGAATTGGTGACTCAGTAATGTCTGCATTTGAGCATTTAGTGATGTTGTTTAAGTTGGTGTGTTTCTTTAACTAGGTTGTCCCTGTTGCTTCAATGCTGACGCCTAACCAGTTTGAAGCGGAGCAGTTGACCGGTTCCAGGTAACATTTCTAAGGGTTGTTACTTTTCCCTAGAGGATAATAGCATTTCCAGGGTATTTCAGCTGAATGAAGACATGTAGTCTTACAATGGTAGACTTGACTCTCACATGGTTTGACATTCGTTTGGTGGGGTGGGGATGCGGGGTGTTGATTATAGAGTTATAGGTCTGTAAAATGTGAAATTTCCTCTTTTATTTGAAATAGGTATTTTGTCTAGGTTTGCTGGTTAATCTACTTACTCACTAGGTCGACTCTTCTCTTTCATGAGATGCCTCAGGTATTTTAAAGTTTTGGAAGCTTTTACTTGAAGCTTTGCTTAAATGATGCATTTGTTTCCTTGTGAATGCACAAGCTATGTGGAAGCACAGTTGGTTTTGTCTTTCTTCTTATTCTTATCATATAATTGGGAACTTTTGACCGACTATATCAGTATTATCCGGACTTTTACTAGTTTCAATTAACTGTTGTTAGTTCTATAATGTTATTGGAAGTTGTTAAGGAAGAGTGAAACTTCATTTTGCGAAATAGTGAAGAATGACTTAATCTTGTGCTTTTCATTTATTTCTTGCAATACTTTTACTTTCTTAGGAAGGTTTTTCTTTTGACAGTATCACTTCTGAAAAAGATGGGCAAGAAGCTTGCAACATTCTGCATGCTGCTGGGCCGTCAAAGGTATCTTAACATACTTAGAGATCCAAATACTCTTAGAAAGCTTTCTAATGCAGTCTTATTTATAGCAAGAACATTTCGCAGGAAAATTTCTGTTGCTTATCTAACTTTTGCAATTACTTTTTGTCCTTAGCGAGTCTCCTTAACCCGAGTGCACCCTTTTTTTTTTAAACAATGGTGGTGTTCGGACAGTTTGTGCACCTCTAGTATTCCACCAAGTACCTGCTACCTCCCACCAACACAGGTACCGGGAAATTTACCAACCAAGGTTTTGAAAGATGGGGAGGATCAACCACTGTTTTTTTTAATCTCCACCAGGATTTGAAGCCTAGTCTCTCATGGTCTTGACCCACTAAATTAATCACTATGTCGCACCCTGAGGTGCTCCTTCATCTCAATGCACATTGCCAGTGAGAATCATCTAACCAAGTAAATCATGTTTTGCCTTGGATTATTGATTTTGGAGCTCTTCATGGGAGTCTTCTAGGGAACCTTGTGTATTAAAAGATGAACATATATCTGATATCGATTTCCTGTTAAGGATTTGCTACTAAACTGAAACTCTGTCAATGCTGAATATATGGTCTAGAGGATTACTGAACTTATGGTCCCAGATAATGCAAAGATGAAAATAACTTTAATTGGAATCAAGTTTTGCAGTCCTTATATGTCTTGGCTGATAATTTTGGAGCGGTTTTGGGTCAACCACTTTATGCTCCTCAGCAACTTACAAGTGACAATAGAAACATCTTTTTTGAAGCATGTTATCTTTTGATCATTAAAATAACTTTCCCTCCTCCATCTTTTGATCTCTTTCTGAAGTCTTCCATGAGTGGGTGAAAATGCCTCCTACACAATTCCATCATCATTTTCTGAGTACCCACTATGTCTGTTCTTCAATTTTGAATTTAGATAACCTCGGAAACTTGTGGAGGATGATTCACCTTTGCTTAATCTCAATTGTTCCTTCCCAGGCAGAAGGGGAAGTGGCATAACCTGAAAGAGGTTGATGACCCTTAAGCGCTGATACTTAGGCTTGTGGCTCTAATCACTTTTTCCTGGAGCTCATGCTCAATTGTCACTCATTTACACTTGACTATTCTCTTATCTAGTCTGGTGCTCATAGTTTCTAACTCATTTACAATTGGTTTTTAAAAGAGAAGAAAAGGAACAATCAACAGCTCTGGGTGTTGGATAAAGCTATTTATATGCTGGAGCTATACAGTTATACATTTGTTAGTCTTTTATGTGGAAATGCTAGTCATAGAAGTTCACCTTAGTTCAAGTGAATCTAAATACTATATATATTTTTCCAAAGACAAGTGAATCTAATATATGCATCATGCATGTATATTTTGCTTGTGGAATGAAATGGGCCTAAATAGAGCGTAATAGCTATAGATGATGCGTATAGGCTCCTCCAACTTGTTAGAGACTAGGAGGAGTTGACTGATTCATTGTAGTTATATTGTATATATCTTATCTTTAGTTATTTGTTGATGACATTAGCAAAGGATTAACCAATCATAGTATTATGTTAGTGCTGTGGCCAAGGTGACTATCCTCTGTTTGTTTCATGTTTAAATATTCTTTATATCAAGAAAATGGAATTAATATCAAGGGGGAAAATAGGGAAAATTTATTCCCCTTTATTCCTTAAAGCTAAATAAATATAGATGCTGCAGTATTGCATTTTACTATAATCCACATTCAGGCCTTTGTTACTTTTTGTTTTGCTTGTAATTTGTATCATTCAGGTCTTTGTGCTTTATGACAGGTTGTTATTACTAGCATAAACATTGATGGCACTCTTCTCCTTATTGGCAGTCACCAGAAAGAAAAGGTAAATGACATGATTGCATATCATTTTGATATCAGGTAGTTTACCAGAGTATAGTCCTAATTTACCGTATTATTAATTATTCCCGATAGATTTTTCAAAGCATTGAATTTATTATAGTCAAAGGGCGATATTGTAAAATTGTCATTCTATTTGTTGCTGCTTGAGGGTGTGTGCCAAGTCAGTCCTAGACAAGTAAAAATTGATGGAGGGAATAATACCAACTACTTGAATTAAATTGGAACTGAAGGAGAATATTTCACATTGGATTTAGATTTGTCATCTGGTCAGCATTTCTTCCTTTCTACAACGTCTTGCAAACTGGAAATGAAATTTGCATGTGAACTTTCTTAAGATTGTGATGCAGTTAGTTTATCCCTACTACTGCTACCATGAAACTGGTTAATCAACTGAGTTTGAAGCGCATCACTGTTCTTTTCTGATTTAGAAATGATCCTAACACTCAATGTTATTTTTAGTAAAAAGTTACATGATACGGATATCTAATTTGACAGGGTCAATCTCCTGAGCAATTCAAGATTGTGATACCGAAAATTCCTGCATATTTCACGGTATGTGTCTTGCAGCTAGATAAATAAAGAAATTTACTTTGGAGGGGAAATTTTTGCTTCATTTTTCCTTGAAGCTATTGTATTGCATAAATTAGTGCGTTGAAAAAATTTATTGCATAAATCTGAGCGCCCAATCCAAAAATTTGAGTCAATTATTGGAGTGGGCCAAGACTCTTACAAACTCCTTTGAATGATCTTGCACACGTGCAACCTGGTCTTACACTTCACGAGTGAATTTTAATACGTACTTATGGGTGCAAAAGGGACTTTCCATCTGTCACGATGTGAAAGATATGCACATCCAACCCATTAACCCAGTACCTCTAATAAATGGGTGGAACGGCAAATCCTTGTAAATCCCTCGGAAGCCCCTACATAATCCGTGTAGACAATTAGTAACTCCACTCTTCCAACTTCTTAATGTGTCAGAAATCCTAGATATGAAACTTAAATTTTTCCAAGCATTTTGTCAATTTTTAGGAGTTCAATGCTTTTTTTAAAAAAAAAGTTTTTCAGCGATGTGAGCTCTGCCTAAGAGGGAGGAAGGGAGAGAGCTGGTATCAGCAGCTATGCATCCAGTTATTAGTATAATTCTTATTGTGCTTATGTCAAACATGATTATTCCTGTTAATTAGATATACTAGGATATTAAATGGTGTCAGGGCTATCATTCAATTTTCATTTTGAATGTTAAGGCTGGTGGTTGTGCACCTTCTACAACAGCATAGAAATGCCAGAAGTTGTTTTTGGTTTCTTATGCTAATGCTTATTCACCTGCAACAGTTTCTCTATACATATTAGCCCTTGTGTATTCATTCAATATACATTGCATGCTTGCAGGGAACGGGGGATTTAATGACTGCTTTGTTGCTTGGATGGAGCAATGTATTGTTTGACTCACTTAAGACAAGGTTTGAGCTTTATTTCCAACAATATCTGTTCTGATCTTAATTTTTTATCTCATACAGAAATATCCAAATGACCTCGACAAAGCGGCCGAGCTTGCTGTCTCAAGCGTACAGGTACTAGTGTGCCTTCCTGTTGTTTGTTAACATCCAGTCATCTTATGTCTTGAATGTGGAGACTGAAGCAGTATATTGAATAAGTTATTATGACGGCATCCATAACTAGATTGATTGCATTGTCATGATTTGGGAAATTTGTTTCATAATTTATGTTAGTATCCAGGAGCTTTTTGCACTTCGTTAACACCCGGAATTGTAAAACAGCTATGAGCATTCTGCCGGATACACCGAACAAAAAATATAGGCACATGCTGTTATATACTTGAAGGTTAAAACAGCTGCTTGTCTTGACTTGTGGCAAGAAGAACAAATAACGGAAATCTTTTTTTTAATATATATTGATGCAACGTACTGGTATGTTGAATCAAATTTTGTGTAGTGTACACAGTGCACATTCAACTGTCCAGAATGGTCATGCTGTGATTAACTTTAGTCGTTTGTTCTTTTTCTTAAATCAACCAATTTTGTTACTTGATGCAGGCACTTTTGTTGAGGACACTGGCAGATTATCAAAAGTCTGGCTATGACTGCCAATCAAGCAGTTTGGAAATTCGGTTGATCCAGAGCCTAGATGACATCCGCAACCCCGAAGTTAAATATAGAGCTAAAAGATATAACTAAAATTCTGTTGTCGTCTGATCTATTTATTCCTTTAGGATAGTGCTGGTATAATGAAACAGTTTCATTTGTACACAAATAAATAGAGTGAACCCATTTAGCTCTTGTTGCTGAGATATTCATATTCCCATTAGCTTATAATCAGATGGCAACAGATGGTACTGAGAAAAGCATTTTGGGGAAACAGAGTGTGGTCTGTGGCAATCGTTGAAGTTAAATGCAGCATACGTATAGGATAATTGTACATTGCCTCGACACTTGAGCGTTTTAGGCAGTCGCACATCTACGTGCTAAAACAACTGATGCGGAAATTATTTTGCTATTCCCTCCCTTGAGAGGGATAATGCTTCTACTCATTATGTCACCTAAAAGTCGAAAGGAAATTGCTGAAACATGTTTTGGTATTTTGATTATATAGACACCTAGCCTTGTTCTTGTAGCCTCTTCAATCAACGGAACTGAGGCACGATTATTCATTTGGCTGGAACAAAAGAATCTGTTCCATGTTATGACTTATGGTGGGTTTAATCAACATCAACCATCACTCCCTTTGAAAATAAAGAAGACCACCAAAGTCCACCCATTAAGGCAAAGCATTCAAATAATTAAGGGGACTACAGCTCAATTACACACAAGTTGAGGATCCTTTAGCATTTGGACATAAAATTTGAAAAAGGAAGTTTGAAAATTGGAGTAGCAGGTCTTGAGCAAGGATTTCTCGGGTTGCAGGATCCCAAGTTTGAAATCTCTTCTATATTTTTTTAGTTGAGTTTATCATAGGGGCCTATTTAGGACAATCAACCATTCAGGTGTGATTTGCATGTTATTACATTGAAATAAAATTTATTGTGTGAACATCTAAAATGTAGTAATCCTAGATTTTTTTTAACATAAAAAGGAAGTACTAAGCCTTGATCTAAACATCGATGTTTGGGCTTGGTTGTTTTAGATTTCGGAGAACTGCACACAATGACCACCGTGATGGGGCTAATAGAATTTGACGGAAATTGAAGGGCAGTCAGTGCAATTACTTTTCTCATGATATCCCAATAAGCAATTTCGGCAAGATTGAGGGGGCAAAACCTGCAATTATTAGCTGAAAGTTTAAAGAGGTTTCTCGAACCCGGGCTCGCGGGAGAGCCCGTTTCAGTAACAACAAAGCGAAGGGAAGTTCTTCCCGGAGTAGCTTGGAGAGTACACAGACAGCGAAAAAGAAAAAATGGAAGCTGAAGCAGCGTTAGAGTTAGTGAAGCAGGGCGTTACCTTGCTACTTCTAGATGTTCCTCAAAACACCCTCATCGGTATTGATACCCAGGTCTGTATTAGTTTGTGGAATTCGCTGTTCGAATTTTCCGAATTGATTGATATCGTTTTGAGTTTTAAGAAGTTTCGTTATTTGTAGATGTTTTCCTCTGGGCCTAATTTCAAAGGGGTGAAGATGATTCCTCCTGGCGTCCATTTCATCTATTACAGTTCATCCAACAGGTGCTTTTTCTAGCTTGAGTCCCATTACTTCTCTTTTTCTTCTTAATTATAAGTTAAAAGTGCTGGAAATATGAGTAACTTTCCCATTTACGCAACTGATTTTTAATTTCATAACTGTATATTATAGCTTAGAAACGACAAATTGTGTACTCCAGTTTCTAGTGAATGCAACACTGACTTTCCTTTTATAAATTTAGGTTCCTGCTTGTTCCATAAGAATCAGTTTTTGTTCGCTAACACTTTTTACTGGTATAGGCTACTCATTTCAATATCATAACTGTAGAGTTTAGACCCAGAGAGCTCAAATTAAATTCTCCTTGTTTCAAGTGAACGATCAGCTCTGAACTTCTCCTAACAGTTTATCATTCATTTGTGTTGTAAGAAACCTTTTCTGTTGTCAGATCTTTTGATTTTTGTACCGTATTTTTCTTTTTGGGTTGTTTGTTTCTCTTTTGGTTTCTTTCTCTCCATAAGAAGCGATATGATTAGTCACTGATGCTGTCTTTTCTTCTTCTGGGTGCAGAGAAGGGAATGAGTTCGCTCCAATAGTTGGTTTTTTCATTGATGCGAGCCCTTCAGAGGTTAACAAAAATTTAGTTTTCCACTTCTGCTTTATATGTTGGTCCACCCATTTCCATAATTATTATGATCTCTTCTAATGTTGGTAGCTAGATAGAGTTTGTACAGTTTATGCTGCCAAACCATAGACGCAGATAGATTCCATATATGTTAATTTCTTGCTTCTTTAGCTGATTCCTTTCTTTCCATGTTTGAACAGTTGTTCACTTTGTTATTGATGTACTAAATGTGTCTTCATATCTTTTATGTCAAAGTATAGTGGGAAAATATGCCAAAGTATGTTGGAACAAAAAATGTCAAAGTATGTTGGGAAAGTTATCTGACTTCCAATGACAATTGAGCAGGTAATTGTTAAGAAATGGGATCCAAAGGAGGAGCGATTTGTCAAATTATCTGAAGAAGAGGTGAGTTATCAAAGGAATTTTCATTACTCCTCCTTTCTCTCTTTCCTTTTACCTTTCGTTTTTCCTTGTTGGTGATGTGTTATGTATCTGCTCTGATCCAGCATATGAAAAGCTAGCCCATAACATGTTAGCTAATAAGGTGGAGCCCAATCTTATTACCTAGTATGATACTTCCATCTTTTCTCGACCATTTTGGATGTTATTGGAATTGTTTCCATGGTTTCTATAGATAAAGGTAATGTAATTGTTTCCATGATAATGAAAGCAAATAAAATTGATTAGTACTATCTAAATTAAGAAATTGACCTTCAGAATTAAGAAATAAGGCTTTCCCATTCCTACCTTGTGCAAAAACTTGGAGACGACTTAGATGCACGTATAATTTCATTTGCACATTAATTTATATCTTCCATAGAACCAGTCGTTTTCTGGCATGATTTTGATGGCAAACCATTCACTAATTAGGTAGTTACTGACTTGTTTGGTTGGATAACTGCAAACTGTTGGTTCTATAGTGCAAGGTGAGCTCTTCCATTAGTTGCATTCGCTACCATAAGAAGAGACAGTTGAGTTGCTTCACCTCTCTGTTTCATGGTCATGGTTGCTTGTAATCACAAATGCAGTTTCAAGTGCCAAGCAAGCAACAGATCAACATGCTTGCTTTGGCATTTCAAGGGTAGTTTGGTGATTTTTGTGTGATTTCTTTGTTTTCAGTAACAACAAAGCGAAGGGAAGTTCTTCCCGGAGTAGCTTGGAGAGTACACAGTTTGTTTTTATATATATATATATATATATATATATATATATATATATATATATATATATTAGCTTTTGACGTATTTAAAAATTGCATAAATATACTATAAATAGTGATAATCAATACCTTAAAATATTCAAATGACAATAAAAATTCAGTTGACTTTGAAAATTCTATCGATGCCATTAGTGGACAGAGATAGTAACATGTATTATTTGAGAACAACATAAAAAGTACTATAAATCCCAATAATCAACAACTTGAAATATTTAAAATATATAAAAAAAATTTGGTTAACTCTTGGAATTCTATTTGTGCCACATAAACTGGGACAAAGAGAGTAATATACATTATTTGAAAAATTACATAAAAGGTATTGTAAATCACTATAATTAACAATTGAAAATATTTAAAAGACATAAAGATTTTAATGGACTCTCAAAAGTGTCACATATGAAAAAAGAAAGTAACATACATTATTTGAAACTGAAGTAAAAGGTACCATAAATCACAATAATTAACAATTTAAAATATCTAAAAACATATAAAACATTTGGTTGGCTCTTTGAATTTTGTCAGTGCCCCATAAATGCAATAGAGGAAGTAACATGTATTATTTTAAAAAGTGATGCAAAAATTAACGTAAATTATAGTATTAACAACTTAAAACTTATAAGCATAAAAATTTGATGATTCTTGAAATTATATCCGTGCGACATAAATTGGGATAGAGAGAGTAACATGTATTATTCCAAAACTATTAAAAATCATAATATTTAACAACTTAAAGTATCTAAAAAATCATGTTAAAATTTGATGGATTCTCCAAATTATGTATGTTTCACATAAATTAAGACGAAAAATAATATATATTAGGTCCATGCTAGCACGGGCTCCCGTATTTAGTGCTCCTTAGATAAATCAAACGATAATTCATTTTGGTCTTTTCTACGTATGATCTCTCAGCTTGTTGAGCTTCAGCTTGTCTACTGAATTGGTGAACTATGATTTTTCTGTGTATTGATTAATCGTGAATTCTCTGTGACTCTGATCATATGTTGGAATTGGTTTTCATCTAATGCAACATCACTCTTAAACATATCTATGGTGGGCATTTTTGTTGCTTCAGAAGATTTGTTCCTTTTTGAAAAAATGATTATTTCCGGTTTGTTTGAAGGAAGAGAGATACGCTCAATCGGTGAAAAAAATTGGAGTTTGACAGACAACTTGGACCTTATGCATTGGAAAAGTATGGAGATTGGAAGCGCTTATCTAACTTTATTACGAAGAGTACCATTGAACGTATTGGTGAGTACATGGCTTTCGCATTGTCTTTTATGTTTTAACAATGAGACGTGAGGGCAGCATCTGAGCAAAGATGTGGAATCCTTGGTTGAGTTGATTGTAAAAGGGTTACCAGCATTAATGTGTAAGATAGGCCCAATAAGCTGAAATTGACCTTCAAACTTCTGTTTGTACTCTCGCCACCTTAATAGCTTCCTTGAGTTGTAACAATTGGTTGATCTAAATGTGTTCCATGTATTTTGCTTCTCAATCTGTTGAGTTGGGGGTATTGGTTGGTGTAAATCGATACCTCAACACAAGATTTTCTTAAATCAATAAAAATATTGTTCCTTTACTAGTCAAATTGATTTTCTGCTTACTGCATCGATATTTTGCTTTTATGCTTAATTTTTTCCTTTTTTAAAAATAATTATATGGTGATTTTACGAGTTCTTGAACTTGTAATTTTCATTCTCCCATTCACATCTCTAATGGCATTTGTGATTGATCACTCGAAGCCGCAGAACTATGTTTCTTATATGTTAATTTTTGCAATTTAAAGATTGAAAAAACAAAATTTATTGTAGGAAATACAGTAAGGCAACTTTGAGGGTGTTGTTCTTACCATCAGGTCTTAGAATGGGGGTTGTTCCAGACCAGGCATATAGAGAAAAGGTGATGCATGGATATATGAGTTAAAGGAGAGTTTGTGTTGACTGCGCTTCTGATTAAGCCTTATAGGTTCTAGATAAATAACTATTCCCTCCGTTTTGATTTGTTTGTCTACCTTTCCTTTTTTTTTTTTTTAATAATAGTGGTGTCCAGTGCCTGCTTTGCGGACCCGACTATTATTCCACGGGGCCCTGATGCACGACCAGGTAACATATCAGTGGCCCTGGGGATTCAAACCTGTGACCTTGTGGCATTTTTGCCCAAGGTTTAACCATTGGACCAACCACTCAGGGTTCTACCTTTCCTTTTTAGTCTATTTAAAAGAGTGTGTCTTGCCTTTTTTGGCCACTCTTTAAAGTCTAACTTTCTATATGATATATTTTAGATCACTAGATTAAAGGGCATTTTGCCATCTTGGTACATTCACATTTAAGTTTAAGTCCACAAAATTCAAAAGTCTTTCTTTGCTTTCTTACTTTTGTGCCAAGTCAAAGTACCTGGTTGGATTGACTTATTTTAGGTGCTTTTAAGTCTAAGTAGTTTTGAAGTGTTTGGGTTAAAGGTGCTTATAAGCACTTATTTTTAAGGTAAAATAACAAAAAAAAGTCAAAAGCCATAAGTTAGAAATCCTAAGTTATGACTTTTGGCTTTTAAGTCGTAAGCCAAAAGCCAATTCAAACACCCTCAAAACCAGACAAACAAACTGAAACGGAGGGAGGTTGAAAAGAAAAATGAAAAAGAAAATATACTGTCTAATAAGACTCTTGCAGAGTAAGCTAGACTACTTGATAAAAAAGTAGCAAATTTGAGAATATTTGGGAGCAGTGTCTCTCAGCCCTTGTGTTTGTGCAATTAGATGGTGCCTGATATATGATGACACTTGATCCCAGTGTTTGTTCTCCTAGGAATCCCATTAATAACATGACTATTATTAATCCCATTAATTGTGGGACATGATTTCTCAACGCCTCCTAATGTGAAATAATGATAGTTGAATTCATATTGTAGTAAATAACCTTATTGTGAGCCTTTGATTTAGTTGACCAGACTAATGGAATTGATTCAGCTAGTGTGTTTCATGTAATGGGTTATCTCTCCCTGAGTTAATTAAAACATGAGTACTCTTGTGTGTGTGATCATTGCTCTGTCTTGTTTCCCTTTTGTGATATGCTTCACCAGTTTCATCATTTGGCAGAACCTATTGGAGGAGACATCACAATTATGTCTGAATCTGAAATGGGTGAAAATGTTCATAAGACAACCATGGAGAAAGTCTTGGCTGAGCAGTTGAAGAGTAGCAAGTTCTCGAAGCCTGATAAACAGTCGCCAAGTAAAGGTTGTTATTACACTTCAATTCCCCGTGTTATCAAGCTAAAGGGAGCTTCGGGACAAGATCTTAGTAACATGAATCTTGACAAGGTATCTGGCTTAAATCTGCAGTTTCTATAAATGACAATTCTTTCTATTTTTCTTTTCTTTTGCTTCTGAAAATAGCTTTTGTTCTTACCTTCAATGCAGACACAAATGTTGGAGACCATTCTGACGAAGCAATATGGTGGTTCAGAAGATTCACTTCTGGGAGAATTACAATTTGCCTTTGTAGCTTTTCTGGTATCAGCCTGCAGTTTCGATTCGTCTTTGCTCCTCTTAAGTTCTTTACGTGATGAACAGACTTCATTGAGAAGACAGTTCTTGAAGTTTGATATGTGAACAATTTACAGATGGGACAGTCACTTGAAGCTTTTCTGCAGTGGAAGCTTTTAGTCAGCCTATTACTTGGCTGTACAGAAGCTGTAAGTATACATCAATCTCTCTGCTTATATATGGCTTGGGAAATCTTCCTCCATACTGACATTTCTGGATGCATATGTACCTGGATAATACAACCCACCCTCTCTCTCTCTCTCTCCCTCTCTTTCCTAGATAATACAAACCCACCCTCTCTCTTCCTCTCTCCTAGATAATATCTATATAACTACATTATACTTTTGTTTTACAAAAGCACTAGATGAAATATATGGATTGACATTTGTATATGATACTTATTGCATAGATGATAAACTAGTTGATAATAGCTTCTCTCATGAATCAATGTTGATACTAATTATGATTGATAAATCATAAAAGTCTAAGTTGCTTTTGACTATAATTTCCATGCCCAGTTTATGCGGATTTCTTAAAAACCTTCGTCATAATCCTAGTTCCACTGTTAAAGGCAAGTTTATGTCAGTCTAACAATAAATTCCTTTGCAGCCTCTCCAAACAAGGACTCAGCTATTCACCAAGGTAACTTTCAAATTCAAAGAATACATCCTTTCTGTGCATGCTGTCGTATAGAATTGTATATAACTTCTAACTCTTGGTGGGAAGCCTGGGCCTCTGGAATTATTCAATGATTTTATCATTGCATTTCCACAACTCCATCCAACATAAGGTGAAAATGAGAAATCCTATCAGTTAATATGGATGGTGAAAATGAAATCCAGTATATCTATAAAGATCTATTTTATTTCAGTTTATGAGGATTTCCTTTATCATAAGAGTGATCTTATTGTAGAGACATTGTAAGTAATGCAGGGGTTATGTGATCTTTTTATTCTGGTTAGGGAACAATGATAGTAAGTGTGGCCAATGGTATGGTACTATGCTTCACGGTGTGAGGCTTCATGGTGTGAGGTTGAGTAAAAGAACATAGTGGACGACTGGACGTGTGGTTCAATCATGTTAAAACTTTGTTTTTAGCGTCAATAACAACGTTTTGCTGCATCAACAGGTAAATTATGGTACTCTGCTTTCTCCAGTATATAGGGTGAAGAATAGTCAGTGTATGATATATCTGTCTCAGTTGTCATGCTTTTGATGAATGATGTGTATATTGAGAATGCAATTGGTGTTGTAGACTCTATTTCTTTTCCATATTGCATACATTTCAGTATGAAATAGATTCCTTGAATTTATTTTGATTTTTTTCATCCTTTTAGATTCATATATGTACCGACTTTTGCAATCTTTATTTATCATCAGTTCATCAGAGCAATATATTATCAGCTGAAAATTGGATTTCAAAAGGATAGTAAGGATACTTGCAAGGCAGAGAAGGGTGCAACAGCATCCTTGGATGAGTCTTTGTTGTCTGCTGATAATTTCCTGCGCCACCTTTGTACGGTAAAATCCAGCTCACATAGCAGTTTATTCTACTAGAGTGTAGGTAAATGATCTTATTATACATCCCTGGTTTTGTTTCGAAACGGACATGCTCCTTAGATATAAAAATTCTTATATTGTTTTTACGGGTAATGTCCGTGCGTGCTTGTGCATCTCGACTATTTGAAAAGGTACCTTCTACCTCTAACCAGTACGGGCTGCCCACCAGTGCTAGGGCGCATGGGAAGTCGTCTATCATTTTTGGCCTTCGCTGGTATTTGAACCCTAGTCTCTCAGGGTTTTCATTTCCCCTTTATTGACTGCTGCCATACCCTTGGCAGCTTGTAAGCATTTCATTATGACTTGTCAAGCACTCTCATTACTCTGAAATATGGCTATGGATGGTTTTATTTGTGATGGTATATACCTTGATTACGATAATATGCATCTTATTGAGCCATCTTTAATCCATTGGTTTCAGGATTTCTTCTCACTGTTGCTTGATGCCCCCATGGTGGATGGAGACCTCCTGACTTGGGTATGCCTCTAGACTGTTTGATTCCTTTTGATTCTTTAAAAGAAATTTAGGATTTAGTTTCATATCCAAACGCCAGTGAATAGAGTTGGAAGCATTCTTTATACCCCATAGACTGTCGCATCGTAGTTTCCTGCAGTAGTCTCTCGAAAGTATGGGTTTGTGCAAAAGATTACTCTCAACTCAAATGAGAGTCTATATCTGTCCTGTTTTGACCATGTCTCCAGTGAAATCAACTAGTGAATGATTATCTTAAGTGGATCTAAACTGAAAGCTGTTAACCTTATAGTTCCTTGTCAAATCGGCAACAGGGTGTCAATCTCATCACCAAGAAGGATAACTAACATTTCTTTTTGGTTGTTGTATTTATTTAGAATGGAGATATGTGCCCAGTTCATGTGCATTTATTTTAGTATTCTGTTAAAATCTCTTTATGAACTTTGATTCTTAAGCATTCAGGGTACTGTTTTTACACTGCATTTCTAATGATCTGCTCGAGTTACTAGTTGATGGCAAGTATTATAGAACTGCAATTCCAGATTCACTGCACAACTGCTTGAAATGGAAGTAAATGACCTTTTCTTTTCAATGGCTATCTTGAACACATCACAAATGGTGGATTTTTTCTTCTCATTTGAATGGCAGACTAGAAAATTGAAAACGCTGCTTGAGCAGACTCTTGGATGGGACTTCCATATGAACAGTGCAGTCGATGCAATGCATCTTGAAGAAGATGATGAGGTTTGGAAAAAATCAGATACTGGTTCTCTCTTTTTCCTTCTTATTTTCTACTCTTCCTTCTCATTAGGTTTTTTGACTTCTACAGTTTGCTCCAGTGGTGGAGATTCTAGACGATCCAGATCACTGAAATACAAGCAACATAAATATGAGTCGTGTCATCCAAATTAATTAGCTGTTTACCAATGTTGATATATCATGTTTCCAAAGAACTGCTGTGAAAGATTCTGATCCAATAGGCCAACATCCTCTATTTTTGTGACAGCTCGATTAACATGAATGGTGCATGCGTCCAGGCAAAATTATGAGGTCAAACGTTGCATGAGATAGATGTCCAATGCTAAATCATCTCAAAGTATTGAGATCATTGAACGACATTACTTTTGCCTTGTCTAAAGTTATTGTTAGTGTCTAGAAAATTGTGTAACTATTACTAATATGTTATATGTATACTACTATAACGACTGGAAAGGGCAGCTACTCGTTTTTCACATGTCGAGATGAGCATGTAATGAATATGAAAACTCTGATCAGAATTCTTTTACCTGAACCTGATGTAACTGAATTATAGTCTTAGATCTGCCAATTCTTCGATGTCGATTTCTTATTTTCTTGTTTTCCGGGAATTGTCTAAGCTGCTAACTTCCAGAACTTTATGTCTGGCATTTCTAAGCTATTTGATTATGTGCGAGAAGTGTTAGATTTAAGTCCACTAATTTACAGAACTCGCACTTCTCAATTAAGTTATTTATATTCTTCTAATCTGTTTCAAAAAAGTTTCTTTTCTATGTTTAGCAAGTTTTTCAATTTTAACATATAAGTTTATCATTATAAAATTTTAAAAACTAAGCGTCTTTAATTTATTACTAACAAATTTAAAATTGTCCCTTTATTTTATCTTACCACCTCTAATCAAACATGAAATAAAATATATTTTATTTGTATATATTTATAGTTTATATCGCACTGACTCAAATAAGTCTATCTTTCGAGATTCAAATGGGCCTATCTTTTACGATAATTTTTTAAAATATTTTAAATTGTGAATTATTATGACTTATATTTCATGCAGAAAATTTTAATTTAATTTAAATTATTTAACTCTAAAAAAATAAAAAATATCATATAAATTAAACGAGGGAGCATAATATAATTTTTAAAATTTGTACTTTTATTTTCCTAACACCAATAAATATTTTGATTTCCGACAGTAGTAGTAAAAGAAGGTGATGCGGAGTTGGGGTTGAGTTCATGGGTTTTTCTCTGCACAAATCGGGAAAATGGCTGGAAGGTTTTCTCGTCTTTGTAGAGTTGGCTACATGTGTAGATCAATTATCGGAGCCAAATTGCAACCACCAATCTTACCCAGCACAGTCCAGTCTCATCCACACACTGTACCCCACGGGTGTACTATTTATCCTATGCTTCAATTGCAAGGTTAGTTCTCTGCATGTCTGTTAATCTATTTGGTAAAATTATAGAGCTCAATACCAATTTTCCCTCCCTGTAATGTATTACCGGTGTTTATACGGCACCATTTTGGACATTCAGAGTATTTTAGGCTTCTTTTCACGATGCCAATCTGTTAGTGAGAGTTCTCAATGAAACATTAGAAACCCTTGACTGCTCCAAGGCAGTCCGAGGACAGAGTAAATTATCAGAATTTTAGTGGTGGATCAGATTCTGAATTAGGGTCGCTCAGTTGTAGGAGTAACAGTTTCTAGTCTAACGACTTTTTGAGTTATGGATAGACTTTTTTCTTAACTCCTGTCAAGTGAATCAGTTTTAACCTAGCATCGAGTTGCCTAGTGAATGTTTTTACAACACATCTATGTTTCTATATTTAAGTGCTACTACTAGTGCCTCTGCTGTTGAACCATGGCCCTGGACAAAGAATTTGTGTTTTGCCTTTCAGAATTATTCTGAACTGTTTTTTCTTTTGACGAGTCTGCTACATGTATGTGTATGTATTTGTCACTTGTGATAGTCTTCTTCATGACTATTCACACCTCTGCAAAATTAATTCACATGCCTTTCTTGTGACGGGGTTTTGGAGATATTCCATCAATTGATATTTGCTGATGATAATCACATGTTCAGCTGAAAAAGGAACCTTAAATTCTAGCATTTCTATAGTTACCTAAGAATCTTAGGGCTTTGTTTTCGCTATTGTTATCTTTTAAGCAATCCATACTTAATCTGTTAATAAAATTGCAGCTCCATAAAATTTACTTATTTTATGTGTCTGCGCCAGTACTTGAGCACTTCTCCTTTCGTTAGTGCTTTTCAGTGTCTGTCTGATTGTTTCTTGGAGTTGTTTCTTCTGTTCTTTGAATGAAACTAAACCATATAAATTTGGAAGATTTTTGCTTTCTAGGTTGTTATACGTTGGTAGAATTTTAGTGCTTGTCCCACAGGATTTGACCTCTTTTTTCCCCTGAAATTGCATCCAATTTGTAAAATTCATCTTTCCTAGAAGCCGGAAACAATCTCTCTATCTTCATGAAATAGTGGTAAGATCTACGTACATTATAGCCTCCCTCGACCCTACATAGTGGGATTTCATTTGGTGGGTGTTGTTTCCTTGAAGTGGCGAGTATTTTCAAAATTTAGACCCTGGACTTGATTTGCATTAACTTCTTGATATAGGCCAGAAGTCAAAGCATCTAGTTTTTATACTGAATACGGAGTACTTTCTGCACACAGCATTTTGGCTTTTTCTTCTTGCAAGTATAAGTAAAAACTTGCAAACAAAATTCAAGAGGTGCTATAATTTATGCAGTGTTGAGACCATATGCACGTAACAGGCATTCCAACTATGATCTATTCGGTGGCAGTATACCTAAACCAGATGAGTTTAAGAAAGCATGGGCAAAACAAATGGATGATGAAGAGAGCCGTCTTTGGACAGCAAGTGAAGATGAAAGTGACAGCAATAAAGGTGATAGTCATAGCCGTCTCAGGAAAGAGATTAGGAAAGCCAAACAGCGAGTAAAAGAGCAAGATGGTCCTATTGATGCAGATGATAGTGACGAACTGAGAAGTCTGTGGTCTGATAGTGATGATGAGAAAACATTATGGACTGGCAGTGAAGGAGATGATGAAGATGATATTCCAACTAAACCATACCCAAACGAAAAGAGTGATAGTTACATTGATAAACTGTTTGAGTTTGAGGAAAAACCTAAATATAGAACACTCTCTGAAGCCTTGAAATCTGAGCAGGAACCTGAAGAGCTATCACCGGGAAAGCAAGCTAGAAAAATTGCAGTGGAAAATGCCCTTAAGAAATTGAAAAAGGGACCCGATGGCCGTTACATCAATGTTTGGGAGGTTATGAGTGATTTGGACATTCTGATTGGTGCTTTTGAGAACATCATTTCTGGACCAGAATATGCTGAATTGAGACAGGGAGGACCTAAGAAATTGAATATGCAGTTTTTCAAAGACATACAAGCTCGTATGAGAGATCCAAACTTTGAGTTCTCTCCTGAAATAAAACTAAAACCAAAGAGCAAATTTGTACATAGAAAGAAATGGCAGAAAACTGAATCTAGGCGTAGGAAAGCAAGGAAACGATAGCTTCATGGTGACGCCTTTACTTTTTGCATCTAAACATTGTACCAATAGATTTGTTTATTAGTGGACTGATTCCAAGTTTCTTTAACTATTGGATGAGAGATAATTCATGTCCAGAAGATGTGTCAGCGGTTGATGGACTTGCTTACTGCATTCTGTAAATTATTTATGATTGTTTTATGCTAATCATTTACGTAGATTACTTTTTCTAGCTACTGAATGGAAACTCAGATTCCGTAACTAACAGTTTGATATAAGTTAATTGCTCTATACCTACTTTTTGAGTTTCACATTAATCCTTGTTTACCGCAATTGTGATTTCTCTATATTGCAAAGCAGCTAACAGGAATAAAGGCTAAACAGTAGCCTTTCCCTGGGGTTTTGCCTTTGTCTGAAATTAGGGAGTATCAGTACAACGTTTGAATGCATGAAAGGTGGACTCGGTAGCTTGGCAAATAAAGCATGTTACCTATTAGGCTATTACAATAAATACTAGGATGTGTTAACAACGTTTTATACCGTCAATGTATAAAAGTGAAATTACTCATAACAAGAAAAAAGACAAAAGAAATGAAAGCTGTTTGTATGTGAAAACTCAAATCTAAACTATATATGTAGGTACTGATGGTAAGCCGCTCAATTGCTATAATTATTCATGTTCCAAGAGTGGCTGATGTTGGGTGGGAAGACACCATAGGGTGTCTGGTTGAGAATTCTTCCTGGTTGGTATGTGTAAATATCACTGGCGAAGTTGCCAATGCCATTGCCATGGCTGTTCTGCCTGTAAAAGTTCATCATTGTTGAAGGGTAATTCAAAAAAGAGTTCATTGTTGAAGCTGGATACTTGTAATGGTAAGCCTGCATGTCATTCATCTCATTGAATGGCCTTGGTTGATATCCATATGCCCCTTGAGCAGTGTGTAAGTTCTGTAGTCCTGGTTCTTCCCTTCCCAAATCAGCAAAATGGGAATGAATACTTTTGAGACCTTGGTTTAAAGCAAAACTAGGATTATTGTCTTGGTGACCTTGAAAATCAACCATTGAATTTCTTCTACCTTGTAGACTTAGGAGATCTCCAAATGCAGAAGTTCTTCCGAAATCTGCATTGTTAATGATGCTTTCTTCCTGAACATTATATGGATAATCCATATTTCCTAGTGCAAAAAGGTTCTGATTTGCCTCACCTGAGAGAGAGTTTATCCCGATACTTTGGTCCAGAAATTGTTTGTTGCCCCAGTGATCGAAGCCTTGATCAATAAGGGCACACATAGGCCGTCTCTTGGATGTTCCAAGAGAATTGTATAAGCTGTGCATTTGGTTTTGATGCTTGTTATTATTGAGCCAGCTAAGGAGAGCTCTGTTTTGAATCTTCTCATCGTCACACCAGTTTAGAGCTCCCGGGTCTTGATGAAAGTCATCATTGAACCAGTTATAGAGTAGTTCTGTTTCTTGGTTTTCCATTGGATTTTCTGATAAAAGCTCTGCATGTTTCCCAGATTTGTTTAGCTTCTTGATCAGTGTTGCCGAGTCCACATTCCCAGATACCATAACCGTTTGTTCATCAACATCCATTTTCACCTGATAAACCCCTGAAACCAGATGTTTTGTCCATAATGTAAATAACTTATTCTAAAGTATGAACTTCCTCCTTTCTTTTGCCAAAGCAATAATTTTTTAAATAATTCTTGCTCACCCTCTTCTCATTTTTTCCTGGTGTGTATGTTGGTGAGACAAGGTCGTAGATGTTACTAGTATCTATGTTGCTCGGACTTTTCAAAAGTGTCAGCGGGTGCATGTTGGATTCTTGAAAAGTAATGTATTTTTGGATAACCTGACACAGGTGGAAGGGAAGAGTCCTTGCAACTTAGACTAGTATAACTTAAAGGTGAAAAATGAATACCTTCAATTCTCTTAAGCAGCTTCTTCACCTTCTGCATGCATCCATGACAGTGGATCTGAACTTTAAGAATATAAGTCTGTAAACAAAGAATACAAAGCAGTAGTTAAAGAAGTCAGAAGAATGCTGAAGAAAAATAATACTTGGCAAAAATGAGGACTAAAGTAAATGACCTGAATTCTCACAAGCTCAAAGTCATGGGCTGTAGCAGACATTTTTCAGGTAGCTAGCAGTGTTTAGTTTGTTCTCTTTAGTCAAATGAAGTTGAAACTTGTTTCTATTTTAGGTCTTATGAATAACTTACCTCAAAAGGATCACCCTACAAATGGCTAAATATTAGCCACAGTAGTACTAGTAACAGAGAAATGCAGGCACCAAATACATGAGTCAGAAACAACTGCAGCAAGAACATGGGTATATCATTTTTGTGTACAAAACACAAGAGGACCCCCAGTAATGTCAGTGTGTGGAGTGTTTTTGTGTTGTTGAGGGGTAGGGGGTTGAAGGGTGTAAGAAAAGTGTGATTTGACCAGTTGAGTAGTTCAGAGAAATGAGATTTGACAGTTCAGATAAAGGCAATATGGCAGAGTATATCATTTTTCCATATAGAGGCAACTGGCAAGTAGTAGTGTCAGATTCTTTTGTTAATGGCATGACTATGTGCGTGGGAGTAGTATGATTTGATCCTAGGTAGAAACTTTATTTTGAATCTGATATTATAATCTGAAAAATAGGTGGTGGTATTAAAATTTTCAAACTGTATAAAACTTATTAAACTCATGATAATTTGTGGTAATCAGGACATTGTTTGAGCCGTGGTACCATTTTGGATTTTCTCAGTTTCCGTTGGGATTAATGGAAGGTCATTTTCTTGGGCTCCAAATATGGTCCGTATTGTCCAACTAGATTTTCAATGTTCAATCTTGCATTTAGGCCCAACAAATTTTCATGAGGCCCATGATTGGATCATTTTGCTCGAGTTTTACAATTTAGGTCCAGATAGCCATGAACCATCTACAGAAAATGCTATCATTCCTTTTAAGATTATTTTGTTAATTTTGGGCCCTCAGGCTTATGTTGGGGACAGAAAATTACGCCCAATCACCTTGGAATAGGTGATCTTAAACAAACTTGGATAATTATGGTGCATGACCGTTCAATCAAAATATTTACCAAAAAAATAGTCATTTTGTATAGTCAAACTATATTTGATTTTTGAGTGTATCATAATATATATTTAGTATACAACACATGTACGAGTAATCTACATTGTATAGTTAATATATATTTTTTGTGACTTTTGGCAAGTTATGTTATGTAATCATGTATATTTTCTACAATTTTGGGTTATTTTTTATGTTAATAAAAGAGGGTTAGATTTGTCGAAAATTAATAGTTTATGAGATGCTTTGTAAGAAAAAAATATGCTGGCAAAGGCAACCCTAGGTGGTACCAATGTATAGCCAAAGCAGGGACATACATGTCTCCTTCAATTAATTCAAAAATAAAAATCTTTTAGGTCCCTCTTAACATCCTTACACTTTAATTTGACACTTCATAAAAGAAATTCTTCTAAAGTATTACTATGTCACAGCTTTCGTGATGATTGATATTGCAAAAAGAAAAAGAAAAAAACTTTACAGTTAGTAAGTTGATTAGAATTAGAATAGTCTTTCAAACTCCATTTCAACTTTTATTAATTAAAAAATCGATAAATGGATTAAAAAACCTTTGTTTTTTCTTTGTTCCTTTCCTACATTAAATTTGAAAAAGAAGAAAGAAGGATAGAGTCTAGCAGATCAGTGATTAAATAATGCCTTACTTTAAAATATTTATGCGGCTAATGTGGAGCAGTTTTTCTCCAAAAGACACACAAATTATGGTTAAGGTAATTGTCATTAACTGATTTAAGCGGCGGAATTAACATAAAAATGTTCACTCAATTTCTAAAGCAACATTGTCATTTTCTCTTTGTTGTCCGGATTTAAATAAATAAATATTTAGTGGGATTTTTTTTAAATCTATTTTTAATAAAATTGGTCGGTGTTATAGACTTGCTTTTTTGAAAACTTGACCATGTAATGATGAAGTACCTAATTTAAAATTTTATTGCCCAATCTTTGTTGTCACTGCTCAACTTTTTAAAAAGAGAAAATGGTGAGAAGACTTTTTATTTAAACAGATTGAAAGATGAATGAGGAAAAGTTAATTAGAGATAATTATATTGGTACTAGTTTATTATTTCCAACTTAGTGGCAACAGGTACAATCTACTAATCAAGATTTATTAGGATAAGATATATATCATATCTTAATCATCAGTACTAATTATCTTTTTACATGTACAGCAAAATTGATCACTTTTTGTCATGTTAAAAGCCAGAAATTGAGGAAAGTTCAAAACTTCCATCTTGATAAGGTTAATTGTAAGTGACTCTTAGAAATTTTAACGAACAGAATAATATCATTTAAAATAATTCTTATATAGTTTAGATATCTTAATTGTTACGGTATATAGTTTAGGTATGTATCATAATTGCAATATTTAGTGCTTAAGGAATCAGAAACGAAACAAAAGGTATAATATTATATGTAACGAGGTGACTTTTTTTTTTCCTACAAAAGGAGTGTAATTTTTTTGAAAAAAGCAGTAAAAAATTTTCTCTAAACAAGTATTGATAATGTAGATGCAAAGATTTACATATAAAAATTTTCTGAAAAATTTCATATTCATAGTCAGTAGTCTTTCAAAGATTGTATTCATAAGGATGAAATCGTCTGAACGATCACTATAGAATTTTGATTCAATTTTAGAAAGTATCAGATGCATTTTATATGCAATTTTGATTAAAAATAACTAACAATAATGTTACAACATTTCAATTGCCTAGGTCGCTCTAACGCACTCTTAACAAAATGACATCTTCATTTTAATTTAATTTATAAAATTTTTAAAAGAAAAATCAAACAGTAGAAATATTTTACAATTTTGAATTAAATTATTTAAATTCTCCTACTAGTTAAATAAAGGTTTATACAATAACATCTAAAGTAATGTATTGCAAACGAATGGATTATATCTTATTAACATGAATTAAACCTTACAAATATAAATAATATTATTATAATGTGAAGTTGAACATTTTATGTTATTTATAAATGTGTTATTATATAAGTAATGTATGTTCAATTGAAAAAGTTTAATTCATTAAATAAAAATTAATTTTAGATTACTATCGTATGTTAGAGTTAATCATGTAACTAACTAATAGTGCTTTCTCTCTTTTAAATTTTAATTAAGTTTTAATATCCGTATAAAAATCGATCTGTCCACTTA
>DF357646.1:91518-113085 GCA_000787875.1 Solanum virginianum | reverse complement strand
TTTTCCAGTGCTTTTTAGTCCACTTAAAAATTATTTGATTGATAATGATTTATTTATATTTATTTTAGAAAGAAATATTTCATTTAGTGGTGATTGTAGCAGTGGAATTCATACGGCTAGTGTGAATTCAAAAGGTGTCACGTTTTTCTCTCATAACAAACTTTCGATTGAAAGGATGACTCAACACGAATAATTAGGTGCACATTTAATCTCTCTAGCGTCAATGAATATGTCTTAATTCAAAAGGGATTGTTTGAATAGTAAATCGTGAGTTCAAATCAATATGAAAACAAAAAAGTATGGGAGGTTCGGGATGAGTTTAAAGAAAATTTTGATTCAATTTTTTTTTTATTTTTTTGGCAACACTTACAGTGGTGATGCACTAGTTACGTTAAGAATTAAGAATATAAGTTTGTAGTCATGATTTTATTATGATTCATAATATACATATTTGTTTCTTTCACTTTTTTCTTTCCAATATTGTATGTGATGGATACTAACAGATTTAGGTTTCAATATGTATTAGAGATTTCACAATATATATTCTTTCATGATATTTATAATTTTTATTCTGTCTTCTTGAGCATATGTCTAGTAGGTACTCCATTTGTTTCACTTTATGTGACGTAGTTAAAATTTTGAGATTCATATATAAACATTAATATTTTAAGTGTTTTGAAATAAAATTTATATAATTAAGAAGTATATTAAAAAAATACTATAAATTTCAATAATTAACAACTTATCAAACACCTACTTATATAATTAATCTAAGCAAGCTAAGAAAAATTGCGTGGATAAACAAACATATACATTATATTATAAGTAACAAGGTGATTTTTTCCTAGAAAATGATTGTAATTTTTCCGAAAAAAGTGGTTAAACAGGTTGCAATAAGTGAATTTAAGCAATAATTATTGTCAAATAAAAACAAACCAATGATTTAATGATAATAATTATAATTAGAGTGACAAGGCAGAGTCAAATTTGAAAAGAGCTGCTGGTAATGAAAGTCTACTTTTTCTTCTTCTTCTGGTCCTTAATTCTTGTAATCTTTAAATACTTAACTAAAAAGGAACATAAATTCCATCATCTGTGGAAAGAATAGGATTCCAGCTATATGTATTAGAATATTTGAAAGAATATCTTACAAGAACCTTCTACATGCAACTTAAATTATATTAAAAGTTTCTTAATGAGGGAGCAAATTAATTAATTTGTAATTACAAATTCACTATCAAGTGCATAATTTTGAAGGAATTAATTAAGATGGGATAGTCGTTATCTTATATTATCTTAACATACTTTTGACTATCAATATCTTTCTTCTCTTGCATGATGTCCAATATGTTGTGTGATCATTTCTTTAATTTTTAATTTATATATAATTGTTTAAGACAGTAAGTTTGTTCAATAAAAGTTTAAAAAAGAAATAAATACTATATTTACTTTTTTTCATTTTTTTTAGTTGTTACAATTTTTATTTTTAAAGTCAAAGTATATAAAATTTTGACTAATATTTTAAGATGTATTCTTTCATTTTCATCATATTAATATGCAAAAAGTTACTATCAATGATACTTTTCTTATAGGTTTTTAATTTCAAATTGATTTAATCTAATTTAGCTTTGAAAATTAGTCAAATTAACTTTTGAAAAATACAACATGATAACTAAAAGGGGACGGAGAGCGCTTAAAATTACTTGTACAGGACCCATTGTGCTCACGGAACCTTTGACAACTGGCTAAATTCCAAGAGACTAAATTGGAAGTTCCTTAATACTAGGAATTTACAGTAAACATAAAGCAAATACCAACAACATTAATTATTTAGCAAATTAAGAAATAAAATGATGGTACATATGCAACAAATAGGATATTTGCTTCTTAAAATTCAATTAAGGCACCACTTTCACAAACTTAATTCTCCATTGTTCAAGCTAATATATTAACTAATTACAATAAAACAAGTACATAATATAATATTCTTTTACAACTAAATTCCTAAAGACCAAGAAAAAAAAAACATGATCTTGGAAATGACTAGCAAAAAAAAAAAAAAAAAAAGAAATCTTAAACTTAACATCACATAATAGAACAAGCATTTGGATTATCATCACTAAAAAGATAAGTAATCCTTTCTTCAGTAGCATTAGGGGTAACAAGTGCCTGTGGCACATTTTTAACAAAACCAGAAGGTGCCTTTTTGTCATAAGCTTGAGCTACATATGGATAAGACACCAAATTATATGGAACATATGGCCACATTTCTGCTCTTTTTCCAGTGCTTTTTATTCTATTCAACACTCTTTGGGGATCAACATAACCACTCACTATCACCCTGTGTTGTTTTCTAATCACTTCCACTGTTTTCACTCCTGAAAAAAAAAATTAAATATCAATAATTAGCTATATTAAGCGACAATGGCAGAGCCAGGGTTATCACCAAAGGGGTTTAACATTTGAAAAGTAGTCACATAAATTAGTCGAAGGGGGTTCAGTATCCACTATATACATATAAGAAATTATTTTAACCATACGCAAATAGTACAATTTGTCATCGAAGGAGTTTTGAACGAGTAAAATACATACGTACAATGATATTTCTACTCAAACTATATATAATGAAAGCAACGTAACTTTTGATCGAATCAAGAAAATTCAAAATCAAGAAAATTCAAAGATTTAGGGAGATAAAACACGTTCCCAACCAAACCAACCGTAAAAGTAGAAATAGAAGAGCTTCACTAAAGAAAAGCATAGTAATAATAAATTAAAGATGATAAAGTGATGAATATAATGTTCTTCACTTATTTAAAAATAGTAGTAGCATTTCCATTACTATATATGTGCTTCTAATATAAGATAGCTTTTAATAACAAAAAATTATATTCGTCACCTTTTCATCTTCCTTCTTGATCACTTATTCCATTTATCGACTACTAATTTACTTTAAAAATAGGTTAATTTACTTTTATCACTACTTCATAGAGATAAAAAGACTGTTTTCGAAACACCCTCGCTCGTCTCAAAAATATCAAATCACAGAAGCACAAAATAGAATTTATTAGTAAAAAGAATAGAATTTAGGATGAAAATAGTGATATGTAACAACCTTTCATGCGTCTAACTGCATTCCTGACTCTTCTTTCACATCCATCACAGTCCATCTTCACCTTTATCTCTACTGTCTAACAATTTCACCAAAAATAAAATCGTCAAGCCACGAAAAATTAAAATAAAAACCAGATTTATAACAGGCACGCGTACACAAAGAACATATATATTCATATGTTTAACATGAAAATGAACATGATTACATGAATAGAAAGTAGAATTAACGTACCTGATATGGTCTCCTTTTGGTACGTCGTATTGTGCTGGTAACGGTGCAAAAATTTGATAAATAATCAAGAACGCCCATATTGTTAATTTTCTATATGGAGTTTCAGTAAATTATCTTTGGGAGAAAGCTTAGTAGTGAAGAAATATATAAAGAGAGACTTGTGTTGTGGGTTTTATAGGGAGGGGGAATGTTATATCAACTTGGTTAGGTGGATATGGGACAACGACAACTAAAGCAACAGCCTATAGTATATCGTGTCTATAACAAAAAGAGTTTAAATATTTACAGGGTAAAAATTTCATCAAATTATTGATGTAAAATTTAACGAACTATAACAATATATGTCTTTTAACTTGGCTTCAGCTAGCATCTATGCCTTTCAACTTTGTGTATGCACAAGTAGACACTCAAACTTGTACAAAATTGAACAAGTAGACGCATGCATCCTACGTGGCATATACACGTAAGAGGCCACGTAGGACACAAATTTGCTCTATATGATGCTACGTAAGACAAATATATCTATTTGTTCAATTTTATATGCCTACTTTGCACATTCAAAGGTTGGGTAAGGTAGATGTCAGCTGAAACCAAATTAAACATATTTATGTATTTACAATTCAAAATTACTTGTTTACTATACAACAATTACTATGATTCAGCTCGAAATCGGCTATTAAAATATAAATAAAATTGGGTTTACATGGTTTAATTTTCCTTTTGCTAAAGAAATCGTCCACAAAAGATGCAAGTGTGCCCAGAAATGATGACTCCTTATTTGTTTATTGTTATGTGTTACTAGTAATTGGGAAATTGTTGTAAAGTACTTTTATGTCTTGCTTTCATTTTCATTCAGTGGGTGTGGCTTTGCCTTTTTCATTTTGTTTATCAATTAATGCCCCTAATTATTGCCTTCCAATGTCCCCTCATCCTAAATTTGTGCACAAAATATCTGGCTTTCATTTTGTCTCAATTAAAATTATTAAATTTATATACAGAACAACATCATTAGAAAAACAGTGCAAACTTTAGTATTATACATTAAAAGCATCAATAAATTGAGACAGAATTACTACATAATTTCAAATATTTTCTTGAATTTTGCTCCATGATTGACAAACGTCCTTTGAGACCTTTCTTATATGTAGGGCAACCTAACCTTTGAGTTGGAAAAGTTTGTAAAAAAAAAAAATAGAAGAAAGAAAAGAATGTTGATATATTAGTAACTTTTTATCCCCACAAATAAAGAGACGAAACTTGTTATAACTGGACTGTAACAAAAAGAATGCCAGGTCTCAAGGCATAACGTAAATCATTATGGTTCATCAACTTTTAGTATTGTTAAAAATAAAATTTAGGAAATGTAAAAAGTGTAACTTACAGTTATGACTATTTAACTGTCGGTGTAATGATACTTTTGTTTTTTTTAAGGTGTGTTCCAAAGTGGTCCAATAATTGGATATTTATGTAGTCCTCTTTTTAGTTTGGGGGTCAAACTGTAGGGCATGGGAACCCTACTAGTCACTTCAAAATTGTATTTTGATGATTAGAGAGGATATGACAATTAAAATGAGACGAAGAAAGTATTAGTAGAAGGATCGAAACAACATTCACAGGCCGACCAGAATACGTCAAGCCAAACAAAAACATACCCAGTGAAATCCCACAAGTGGGGACTAGGGAGGATAAAATATACGCAGACCTTACTAATACCTCATAGAGATACAGAGATTGTTTCTGGAAAATTCTCGTCTCAAAAACCAAGCCCCATATGCAGAATATGTCAAGCCAATGGAAGAAAATAGGTTCACTGTTTCACAAATTTCACTAAAATCTCATCATAAACTTTATATCAATTCATCATCTCCTCCGTCTATTTCAGCTCCTGAGTAGCCAGCTAAAAAGCTGAAACATGAATATTCTCAAGTCAAAAAATAGAAAACGGGATTTTAGTCCTCCAGAAAACAAAGGAAATTTTTTTTCCACTAAATCAAGGATTACATATCAGTTCAAATTCATATAAGCAAATTCAATTATCTTCTTGAAGCTAGAATATCTTGTACAACAAATGCCTTCTTTCGGGACATCCTAGAGAAGTCAGAACTATCCCGAAAACAGAAAAGATCCAGACAGGAATCAGAAGCATCCGGTCATGTCTTCTGTTAGTTTTGTATCATATGATCAGATAATGTAATGAAGTCTCCAGAACAATGACATTTGGTACAACTTGTCGAGTGGCTGCTGCAATCAAAACAAAAGCATCAACTTTTCTATTATGCTCTATGGATAATGCTTTAACATGCTTTTTGGCTGCCAAGTCCTTTGGACACACCATGTAAAAAGACTAAGGAGCATATATTCCATATACCACAAGTTTGTGGCTTTTGGTATCTCAAAAGCAGCATTTGTCACCATTCCAAATCAATTCATCCTAACATTGTGTGTTTTTACACATGCAACATACTTTTACTGAACTAATCTAGCAACGATCACAGAAATAATTTAAATAATTCATCTTCTAAAAAGTTATCCCTTTACCACATACTAAATTAAACTAGCCACATGATCACAGAAATAATTTAAACAATTCCGTTTTCTAAAAAGTTCTCCCTTTACCACATAATAATCTGCAAGCTTAGAACATTACTCTAAACAAATTGTTCCTAGTTGTCGCAGAAAGGTAGATGAATCGTTTTGCTTTAATAGAGAGCTTTGCAGAAGTCAATGATAAGGAACACCTGAATAACTCTAGACCATGCATTATAAGCTGAAAGAGAAAAGGAAAAGGGGTGGGGAGGAGTGTTGGGCTAGACCAGCCCATAGATACTATTAATATGGTGAGATTTTGGACCAAAACCAGCATGGTTTTCCTAAAAATCTTCACAATGTCCCTACATTTCATATGTAACTTCTTTTCCTTACTAACTTCAAAAGTGGCACTTTGTTCGCACACCCAACAGTTTCCCCCTTGAACCAAGTGCCACTGACCAATCACCAAAAATTGAGGAACAAAAGAAAAGGGACATTTTCAGAAAGAACAGAGATAATCAAGTTATTTACTAAGGATGCATAACACGAATATAGTCATTTCGGGCATTCAATGGAACCATAAAAAGAGAAAGAAAAAAGGGCATCAAGAGAAAGCCCACGTGGAAGCCGCTCCAAAGTCCATTAAGATATAAGAAAGTAATTAAGGACTTCCAGAATATTTCAGTCTTACATTTGGGGTAGTTGACTGGCTTAGTGATCACAATTTTTTCAGCATTTGGCCTCTTAAACCGTTCCAAAATGCAGCTGCATTAACAGCTCTCTTGCCAGGAAGTTGAACTTCCAAAACCTGAAATACAAACAAACAAAAAGCATTATATAGATTTCAAAATCAGTGTAACATACCAAAAAAAAGATGCAGACAACATGAATATCTACTACTAGAACTGCCCATATTAGCAGATCTATCTACAGAAAAAGAAGTGTTCCATGCTCTGAAGACAACTAATCCCCCTCACCGCTCCGCTTCCTCTCTATACCCATCTTTCTCCACAGAAGATTCAAGACAAATACATGAGGAAAACATGAATGGACTCAAATAAATGTATATACACACAACCAATGTACTCATAGTAGAGCTGTCAATGTGGATGAACAAAACCACACCCAACCCTCCAGTTACCGGATAACCAAGAAACAGCAAATTTAAAGTGCATAGAGGTTCTAGATACAGTAGATGTACAATTTTGAGTCAGCATGTAATATTAAAGGCCATTGTACATACATAGAAAGCCAGCATCAATTGTAATTTTCAAAACTTAGGACGATATGTAAATAGAGCAACCCATAGCATCTAGGATTATAAATGCTGATAGACCTTGCAGCTTGAATCAAAAAATACTCCTGAGTTGTAAGGTACAAAATCTTCTCACCTCCAGTGCCGTGCCCCCGCCACAAGGAATTACCAGTGAACCTTTGGTGAAAAGCACATCATTGGCCTCTATATTTTGACTTCTGATACCACCGTAAATCCGAGTAGTGATAATTTTAAGCTCTATAATACTGCTCTCACCACTGCTAGGGTCAATAATCTGAAGTCTAGCTCGAGTTCCTGGCCATCCTGCAAATGCCCGAACCTAAAAGCTACTGTGTCATGATCACTCAGCCCAGACTGAAAGACAATTGAGAAGAATACCTTGTTATGAAGCACTTGGGCATCCTCATCAAAGGATAGCCATGACTCTTCAGGAGTTATCTGCAAGAAGCGAAAATAAGAGTCTTATTGCCAGAATTTGATGGAACGGTTTATCAGAATTTTGATTAGCCAACAAGAAATATGAAATCTGCATAAATGCATAGAATGGTGTTTGAAAAAAATAATTGTTTAGAGATTGTACAAAAAGAACTATAGTGAAGAACAGTTTGAGACCCAATATTGGTGTCATTCCAACCGTGATACATACCCTTTTTTTTTAAGATGGATTTACTTCACATGTAAGCCTACCTACCCATTGCTAGTGAAGCATGGCACAAAGTTTCAAATTGGAGGGGCTTACAGTCACACTAAACATTCAAGCAATGGAGGAAACATGTTTTGTGAAATAGGATCCACTGTCTGCCTGTGATACTATATTAATATATGCTTAACCTTGTTCAATTCTTCTCTAATAAAAAACAAAAAAGCAAGGATCTGTCATGTGAAAATATGCTGTCAAACGATCAAATACAGCGAGCAATATGGAGGTAGTGAATCCTAAGTTCCTTGTGTTTCATGAACAGGATATGCCAGCCATTTCAATTATGAGCTAACTCCTCCAGTGAAAATGGACCTAGGACTGGCTCACTTCTCCAGTTAAACCCACTGGACTCATATGTGTTTCTCTTCAAAACATCTTGAGTTTCTCCAAATCACCTATGACAAGCAAATGGAAGCCAACACCTTTAAGGAACACATTTTAATGTACTAATAATTATGAGAGGTTTCTAGGTAGATAACAGGTATAACCATCCTGGCTATAAAATGTCCAACCATAAAACTTGACACGTTTGTTATGCAGGCCTGTGCTTAAGCCTTCCCTTAAACTCAGTATATGCTACTCGGGCATATATCCTGGAAAGGTGGTTGATATCTTAACCTTCTCAGGACCTCATAACGTTGCTTACACACAAAATCTAGTGTTAAACGCCACGATGTTCTATGCACCCATCTCTCCAATTGGTTTAACATTACACTTGAAACTGGGAAGAAACGCGCCAAATGGCGGAAACACTGGTGATTTTTACCTTGGGAGCAAGGGTAGCTTTAGATTCATCTTGCTCTTCTGCTCTTCCACTTGCAGACCCATCAAATATGGATGGAAGTTCTCGAATTAGAAGTTTGGAACCTGAATGGAACAAAAGCCATGAGCTATTGGAAAACTGGAATCTGAATCTTGATAAATAGCACAGAAAACAACACTGGTTGTAATTTGGTCACATGAATTTCAAAAGAGCAGCTTGACAATATCACACTGGAATGCTACCTCCCAAAACCCTGCCAAAAATTCTCCAGCTATTACACAAATAACTTGCAGTGACCAAATAAAAGCTAATACATTCTGTTCTCCAATTCTACAGGCCAAATGATAAATTCAGTATCACAACAGAAAAAAAAGGTTGCCTTTCAAACTAAGAATACACATTTCATCCAGGAAGACGAGCATTATAACACTGATTTGCAGTTACTAAAGAGCAGGGAGTAGAAGTTAAGAGTAACAAACCTAGATCAAATAGCAAGTCAAGTAAAGCTGGAGCCTGCAAAAAGATATTATAATTTCAGTCAGAAATTTCATTAAAAGATAAAGGTGCTTTCCAGGAGTGGGCCGTCCACACACATATAGCTCCCAGGATACAAATAAAAAGCAACTATGTGGTTAAGGTAAAACCAATGAGTACATTGACACATTTGTATGTATCTGCATCACTATATACCACCCTTAACCATTTGACCTTATTTAGCAAGGAATATGAAGAAAATGGAATAATCACGGGAAACTTTTTCCAATAATAGCAAGCACTGGGAATCAGTTTTTTGCTGCATCCAGCACAATGGACTTGCAGAACTTAATCAAGCATCTACCCATGATGACAAACCCAATCAAAAGCAACATTTTCTGGAAGGAAAATCATAAAGACCTTTATTTGATCATCAATTGTTACTCTTTCACAAGCAATAACTGGTCCAGCATCCAATTTACGAACTGTGTAAGCTAATGACACCCCTGTTTCTTTAACACCATCCTGAAATTACATATGCATTCCCAAAATCATAAATTCATCAAACAAGTAACTCACATAATTTTCATGAGCTTTCAGGAGAATGAAACCTGCAATGCTCTTTGAACAGGAGCTGCACCACGGTATAGCGGCAGTAAACTTGGGTGTATATTAACCGTTCCTGCTTGATTGGATCAAAAGATTAAAGCTCATTCAGATAATTGAGCTTAAGCAGGAGAAAAATCTTTGTAAACAGTTGCCTAATGTGGGGGAAAGCCCTATAATTAGGGTTGCCATCCTCTTTTATTCAACTCCAAAAATATGCAGTTAATCACATTATGCATCAGTTAATCAGAATCCCTCTAGATGGCTAAGCTTAGTAATTAAATCACATTGACATCCTTTCTTGCTTAGTGTACAATTACTGGAGCTTCCCCTACCACCAACTTTCCCCGCCAAGAGTGATGAAATATACTAACACCCAGCAGCTGTTGTAGATTTTCCATTGTGCATCACCAAAGAAATGCACTGCATTTAAATACTAGAATTCCAGGCTTTCGCCAACAAATTTCACTGACTTACATGTGTAGAAGATTCTTTAGCAAATGTCTTCTTAAACCAGAGGAAATGCCAAATACTAGAATAATGTGGTTAAAGTCTATCATGAGCTAAAGTAAGAAACTAAGAGCTCTTCATGAAGTAAAAAATGGTTGACAACTCCCACACCTCTTGAAAATATGAAAAAAATGCAACATTAACAAATTATAATTGCATAACAACTAGCAGTCTATTGCCTAACCTTTTGATGGAATATTCAGAAACTTTTTGGGTAAAATATTCCCATATGCAGCAGTAACACAAAGCTCCGGCTCCAAGGATTTAAAGTCGAAAAGAAATGCTTCCTGCACTACATAACACAGTTAAAAAGATGTACAATGGAGCCCAGTCACTATAATTTTACAAACTTCTGAAGACTGATCTGCAGAATTGACGTTTAGAGATTGGACATCTTTCAGCAGGCACAAAAGCATAAAAATGCATCAAGGAAGCTATTTGCTTTTTTGCAATTTCATAACTAAAGCATCATTTCTAACTTATTAGGAAAAATCACTGGTCATTAAAAGGAACAAAGCCTTCTAATTTTTTATCTTTCTCGCTACCCTAGAGAATGCATCTGATTTCACATCCTAAAGAATTATAACCAAAACTTAAGTTTCTACAAACAAAATGATTTCAGTAAAAAGGCACCACGGCAATTTGTCATAAGGAAGACATCTGAGGAGCAGTGTTATATCGAAAAATAAATGCCAAATACATAAATGGTAAGTAACTGTAGTTACCTCACCTGCCTTCACAGGTGTGAAAATCAAATCAGAAGGGAAGCCTCTGTCAAGAGCATGTTGTGCAACTGGTGAAGGCATTACTTTTCTTCCTCTATCCCTTCCAGAAGGTGGTTGCGTAACAATTGCAGTGACCTAACCAATGCTAAAGTAGCTCAGTTTCCCACCCTATCCACAATGTTCAAGTACAATCCAAAACTAAAAAGATACTATAAGTATCTTTAGTCAGACATAAAAGCTGCTGAGCATAAATATCTAATGAAGATTATCAACCCAAATCGGACAAGAAAACTTTCAGATTGCAAGAACGCAAAATCTAGATGCAGTCCAAAAGATTTAACTTGTATAAAACTTTAGAAGGAAACAAGACGACTCGGTTCACTCAAAGAAGAAAGACAAGCTTGTTGACTGATCAGTAAACTTAAAAGAACAAGTTTATAGTACAAAGTATATTACGAAATAAATAGCCATCTATTTCTACATTGTAAAATAGCTGCAGATTTGTGGAACATGTTCTTGTGTATACTTGGAGTGAGTTGGGTGGTTCCCAAAACTATTAAAAGTATGATGGACTACTGGAAAGAGATTGGAAGAAGAGAGTCAGAAGAGGACTGGTGGGCATTGATCCCTGCGAGCATCTGGTGGACATTGTGGAAGGAAAGAAATGCAAGAGGCTTTGAAGATAAAAGAAACAACATTCAAAAATCAGAATGAATTGCCTTAGTCTTTTATATTTTTGGCATAAACAGGATATGGTGGGGGATATAGAACTTTTTGTTGACTTTATAGGGAAATTGTAAAGCTCCATAGACTAGTTCTTATGGCCTTATGCTTTTTACCCTTGTGATGTAACTGTTCACTCTCATCTTTGTTTGGATGATGAAATTATGTGAATATACTGTTACCTGTTTCTCAAAAAAAAAAAAGTGAACAAATTTGACTTTGGGGAGTGGTTAAATTTGAACCTCAAGTACACAATAAAGTTAAAAATCAAGTCTTTCCAGAAATTCTAGCTCATAGGCATCCCAAATGTCCATACACAAACATCTAACAAGATTAGGTCTATGCCCGAATGAAAAAGAATACACCTCAGTTGGAATTATAGTACATCCATATAAATCCTCTATATCTATTCCACAAAATTTTGCACCCATTTCATTCCAATGCTCAATAATTTATTTCTCATACAAAATGCGCTAGTGGAGCAAGCAATTTCTGTAACCATACCTCAAAAAGGGAATCTGGGGCAGCAGAAGCATTGAATAAAGCATCAATAACTGAAGCAGATACCTACAATAACAAAATTAACAACAAGATTCCAATAAAAGTTTATGCTTTTGTTAAAATCAAGAAAGGGTAGATGGGAAGCAATGTGGCAGATAAAACAAACCTGAGGAGACCCCAGAAAGACAAGACGCTTCTTGTTGGAAGTGGAAGTGGAAGTGGTAGAAGAAGAAGAAGAAGCGGTGACACTAAAGCTGCAAAAGCGTCGAATCATAACTGAAGACGACAACATCCTTTTTCCCTCCGAATAAGGATGAGGATTTGTTTTGGTTTTTAAGGAATAATATACAGGAGCTCCTCTTTTTTTTTTCCCTTAATTTATTTGTTGCCTAGACAGTCGATATTTTTATTTTTCTTTTTAATGATAAAAGAATCCACTTCATTAAAATGCATCACTTTCCAATCAAAATAATTATAAAAAATTTGATCATTTGATGTATAGTTATATATAGTGAAACTATATTTAACTTTTTAGTATATTATGATGTATATATAATGCATTGTAGGTGTATAAGTAAACTCCATTATATAGTTATAGTATATGGATAAGTTATATTGTATGTCATATATATTTTCTACACTTTTTGACTATTTTTCATATAAATAAAAGAGGGCTATACTTATTATAAATTAATTAATTTATCATATATATTTTAAAAGAGTATATAGACATAAATTTAAAAATGTTTATACAATGTAATGTAAAAATATATATATCAAAATACCATAATATGTATATAAAAAAGCATAAGATACAAAGAAATTGAACATTAAAAACATATAGAATATAGTTTTAAATTATATAATATTTTTTTATCTTAATATATATTTAGACATAAAATTTAAGATTTTTAAGTATTAGCAGTTACCATTTAAAATATAATATATTGAATATAAAGATAATTCAAGAGTTAGAATTAATGTATCAAGATGAAAAGAAAAGGGTTTTTGAATTTTTTTAAAATGGGTAAAAATAATGGAAATATGATAAGTGTAATTATGTATTTATTTCAACTTTTTATCCTCTACCAAATATATGTGGAAAAATTATTTTAAAAAAAAGAGTAATATCTGTTTAGAGAACTGAAAGAAAAAAAAAAATCAATCTTTCCAGTGTGGTAGCTTCTTGGCCAAAACCCCTAATAGCAGAAACACAGAAAGAAGCAAAGCAGAAAGAGTGAGAGATAAAATGGAGGGAAGTTGTCTAACATTCAGTACAGTAAGATCTTCAACATGTCTCCATTACAATTCTACTTTTTTCAAGCAATTACACACAAATACTATCAAACCAAGAAGAGGATTATCAGTAAAAGCATCGACCCACAACTTTTCTACAGCAAAGACGACATTATCCAGTAACTGGGATGTTTCCAACTACTCAAAAGCCCCTGCTTGGATGCCCAGATTTGAAGAACTTGATGCAACCAATATGCTTCTTCGTCAAAGGATTGTCTTCCTGGGTTCTCAGGTTCTTACTAATTTTATAAAGATTTCGTTTTGGGGTTTTGTTAATTCGCCCTTAATTGACCATATGCTGATTAGTTTTCTCATTGCTTCCGTATTTATCCGTTAATTAGTGTTAGGTTATCACTCTTTTTGGGTTTTTTAATTCATAATGTGTAATCAAGGTTTTAACTTTGTACGTGGTTTATTTAATTGGTCATGTATGAACTAGTTTTTTTTTTTCTGTTCAGTTTTTATTTGTGAGGGGGAGGTGATTAGACATGATATGGTGGAGCTTGATGACATGACCCTAGATAGGAAGAAGTGGAGGTTGCGAATTAGAGTAATAGTCTAATTGGTAGGGTTAGGTGGATGCATGGGTTAGGTAGAGGACGTGTTTTCTTTTTCTGTGTTCTCATTACATATCTAGTCCTTTCTGCTTATGGGTTTTGAGACGAGGGTTCCCAGGAAACAGCCTCTCTACTTCTATGAGGTGGTGGTAAGGTCTGCGTACATTCTATCCTCCCCAGACCCCACTTGTGGGATTTTACTGGGTATGTTGTTGTTGTTGTTGTTTTTATTTGTTAATTTTGCTGCACTTGCTTGGTTAAATTAGCACTGCTTGGAGAATGTGTCACAGCAAGGGATTTTTACTTAGATGGTCTTTTTGTGTTTGTTACTAATTCACACTATTCTGTTGGCCAAACAGATAGCTTTTCGTTCTGCGTGAACATTCTTTCACTTGACTTCTTATTAAATGGTTAGTGGATGATATGTTAGATGCAGTTGATTGCTTTGTGTTCAGAACTTGGCACAGAGAAACTATCTTGTATTTCAATCATAGAATTGTGGAGTTGCTTCTAATACGTGGGGAATTTTTTGGTGATGAACAGGTAGATGATATTACTGCAGATTTTATTGTAAGCCAGCTATTGATTCTTGATGCACAAGATGATAAAAGGGATATCAAATTGTTCATTAATTCACCTGGTGGTTCAATAACTGCTGGTATGTCTAAATGGTTCATTTACTTTGGTTGCATCTGATGCTATCCTTCTCTTTGCTTAAAAACTTGGAGTTTGTAAAGGTGATATAAAACTGATTTCATCTCAAGGTCGAAACCTCTCGTCAGCGAAAACAAGGGGTTTGCCTTCTGCGTTGAGCTCGTTGCTCCGGGCTTGCCTAGTGTAGGTTGCCTCTCCTGTGTGGTTTGCGACTATTGCATAGGACTGAGGGTTTGCCCTGTGAAACCCAAAGGGTAGCGGCTACGGGTTCCCCTTGTCATAAAAAAGAAGTGAAATTTTTCCCCTTTTCTGTTTCGTAATTATTAACAAAATGCCAAGTAATTGCTTTTTAGAAACTTTTTTGGCTTCTGAATGATTTTAGATAGAAATTAGAAGGAGAATGACACCTTATAATGCCTTTCTACTCTCCAACACTCCTTACCCACTGGCCACTGCACTAATAGAAATTGGAACATAACTGATTTGTTTTGGTAGGGATGGGAATCTATGATGCCATGAAAATGTGCAAGGCGGATGTTTCTACTATCTGCATGGGACTGGCTGCATCCATGGGTGCATTTCTCTTATGTTCTGGCACCAAGGGAAAGAGGTACTGCATGCCAAATGCGAAAGTGATGATCCATCAGCCACTTGGAACTTCTGGTGGTAAAGTATGTGCTTACACTTTGCTCTACTCAACAATTTCGTGATATCTTACAATAGTGTTTTGCTTTTGGTTGACACTTTCTTGAGAGAAACCTAATTTGTGTAAGCACTTGTGATGGTTTAACTTTAATTTATTTCTGTTTGTTTGCTCTAATTGAGCTGCTTTTCTACAGATTTTTTGAATTTTCTTATGCTACACAAATATCCAAACACCCAAAAGCCTTTCCTGCCAGGAGATTTTCTATCTAATGATAGAGGAGACTTTCTTGCTAGAAGGGTTCTAATGGAAAACATCTTGAGTTCCTTGATTCTGCATGATCTTTTACTCTCTGATTTATGAACAGTTTTCAACATTGGGAATTGGTCATCTCTGGAAATAAATGTTCTTCTGATTTTTTTTATTTTTTTAATGACAAGGGAAACTGCAGTCGCTACTCTTCGGGTGCATTCTTCTGATTTTTTTAAAGCTCTGTCTCATACTATAGAGGCCAAAAATCATTTCGTTATTCCCCTCTCCTGTCCTGCTGTTCAGTAAGTTAGATGTATAAAAATTTGGAACATCCTTATTATTTAGACTCACTAGTTCAACTAGTCTAGTTGTCCTATTTGCTAGTATAATCTCATTCTATTCAATTTATTGTTCTGGAGCATATCAAAAGTCATTTATCACCGAAATCAATGAGTTATGTCTAAGACCGTTGCATCTTACTTTTGATATGCTCATGCAATTGATGGTGGGCTCCCTCCGCAGGATTTTCCATTTGCTGGGATGGGTTGCGGTAAATCTGAAACAATATGTAATCAATACCAACTTGACTGATTGAAGGATTGTTTCTAAAGTGTTTAGCGTATAAATTATAGTTTATTGGTCTTACAAAGTCATCCTTCTAGATGCAAAAATCCGTTAGATCCCCTTTCTCGATCCCCTTTCGCCTCCCACCCCTCTCTATGCCCTGCAATCAAAATCTCAGTGGACGTCCATTCAAAATGGGTTTAAAGATTTTGCTTAACCTTTATGCTAGTAATGGGTGTATACACCTACAGCATGCATGATGTAGTCAGTATGGCTTAATGTTGAGCTTTTATTGGTCATGTTTAAATTCAGACGTCCAAGCTAGTCATCTACAGTATGAGGATGACTGAATTTTAGTCAAATTTATCCTGATATCTCGAACTTCTACTCAACTTTGAATTGGTTCTATCAGATTCTTTAGCAGCTTCAGGACTTACTGGGTCCACTGGACATATTGTCAAAAAGAAAGACAAAGCATAAACCTCCTGTGTTTTCTGTAATATCCTTTTGGCTAGTGAAGCTAATAGTATTTAATAAATTAGATTCAGATCCACAGAGAGTAGTGATGTGATGTACTGATTCATTTGCTAATTTTATAGTGTTTGTGACTAAATATTTCTCTTATTCTAAGTTACTGATTTTTTTTAAAAAAAAAAAAATTGTCTTATGCTCTGTGAGTACTTTGGGCCAGTTAGATGGCAGAAGCTTGGCTGAGTGGTATTGAGGGGCTCCTTTGGCTAGTCTCATCTTTATAGGAGATCTGAGAGAATGAAGTCATAGAAAGCCTGTCAGTTGAGCTAGGAAAATCACTACAATAGGGGATGGTAGTCATCCTGTTCATGCTCACTAGTTGCTCACAAAAAGATATGGGCAATGCTAAATTTTGGAGACATTGATTTTAGACTTCAGGGTCTTCCGGAAACAGCCTCTCTATCTTTATGAGGTAGTAGTAAGGTCTGCGTACATTTTACCCTTCCCAAACCCCACTTGTGGGATTCCATTTGGTATGTTGTTGTTGTTGTTGTTGTTGTTGTTGTTGTTGTTGTTGTTGTTGTTGTTGTTGTTGTTGTTGATTTTAGACTTCATACTGTTGTTTTTGTTGTTGTTGTTGTTGTTGTTGTTGTTGTTGTTGTTGTTGTTGTTGTTGTTGATTTTAGACTTCATACAAATTCCCCTAAACTAATTACTGAAATTCATTCAACTACTACAATAATTCATATAAAAGTTCTGGTAATGTCAATTATGTCTAAAGAACTTCTGTGAATTCTGTATTCAGTTCATCTGAAGTATATTAAACATGCCATACCTCATGTGAAGGCTCAATTTATTCGTACATGAGAAGCATGTGAAAATTTGGTATTGGTTAGACCTAAGCCCAAGTAATGTGCATGATTCGGTTTCATGTTGGGTTTTTGGTTTCATCTTGGGTTTGCGTTGTTCGATCTTGATTCCTTTTGGACACGCAGAATACATGCTGGTCAGTAATATTGAGTTATGAGTTTTGATCCAACAGAAAGTTGATGCCCATTAGTGTTAAAAACCAACATAAACATCCTTTGACAAATAGTGGAGGAATTAAATGAATTATCAATTTAATTAATAACTCAGTGATGGTGATTGTAATGGTTCTGAAACTCAAGTGAGTCAAGTCATAGACTATGATTTACTTCGTAAAGCAACCGATTGCTTCTTCCACATTTTATTTACTTGGATTTTAACCTATCTAAGTATCTTTCAAGTTGCTCGTAAATCCATCTTAACCTATTCTGTTTGTGTATGAGGAAATTGCAAAATAAGAGATACATCAAGTTCAAAACCTAATTGCGGTTTGTACGGCAACAACTACGTATGTGTCTATCCAAATTGCAACTTTGCAAGTGAGTCCACCTACTGAACTCAGTGAGCTGATCTTATGCTATTTGCCTTAGTTCTAACCAGTCCACCTACGTCGATTTCCATTGTTTAATTGCTTTTTTGTTCTGTTTTCCCCTCATTAATCAAAATACTCTTTGTTTAATTTCATCTTCTCGTTATCACATTGGTGTGTCTTTTTCACAATACTGTTTGAATGACTTGTTATTCTAGTCATCGGAGATGAGTATACGGATCAGAGAAATGGGATACCACAGGATGAAGCTTAACAAAATAATATCAAGAGTTTCTGGCCAGCCTTTAGAAAAGGTGATTACTTTAGATACTGTTTCTTACTGTATATGAATTTTGTTTGTACATATTAGCTGAGTTAACTCTGATATTTCCTTGATAACTTCCATTTTCTTTTTCTAGGTTGAACTGGATACTGATCGTGATTATTTCATGAATGCTTGGGAGGCAAAGGAATACGGGTTGGTTGATGCTGTTATAGATGATGGCAAACCAGGATTGATAGCACCCATTACAGACAACACGCCTCCACCAAAAACGCGAGTTTGGAGTCAGTGGAAGGTTGAAGGCGCCGAGCATGGAAATTTTCCTTCTGAAGAAAAGTTATTGCTAAATGATGAACAGAAAGGTGAAGCTGTCGGTCCTCTATAATTATTGGGATACCTGTGGCCTTGAACAGATGTCCTATTGAATTTGAGAGGTCGTCTTGAGAATTCATTGTAGATTATTACATAATTTTTATTTTATGGTCGACGTCAGTTGAGCCTTCTGTTGTACCAACAATGTCACCTTTTAGTATTTGAATTGGCCCTTTAACAAAAATGAAATTTGAATATGACATCCTTTAGCTCCGATAAGGGGTAACATCTTGTATTGCAAAATGGTCGTTTTATATTAACATTGCTGGAGTCACTATGCTACTAAAAATTGGCTAGTACTGTCATCAAACATATAATTCTAATAAGAACTATTAACAACAACATATTCACTGAAATTTTACAAGTGAAATCTGAGAAGTAAAATACACGCAAACCTAGAAGACTAATAAGACTTATTGACCTATATTGATATTCCTTGAAAGGAAATTCTTTGTACATCAACCAACGCAAATGAAGGTTTCTTCTACATTTCTTTTCTTCTCCAACAACCGGTAAATGAGAACTACTCCAATAAGATGCCTGACTTGAAAAATATTTGATGCATTTACAATACAAATTCAGTAATCATATTTCCTGTCATACAAACTTCAGTTTTCTGTGTCTCTAACATCAGAAGTCCAAAAATGAGATAAATAGGAGAAATGCAGAAAGGAGAATATTATACTGCAAGAAGAAGAGTAAAATAAGAGGGGGTGCCAACAGAGCTTCCGCCTGATCCTCGGACCGCATTGTCAGTCATGTGGTGGTTTCTCTTTAAATCATTTCAAACTGGGACATTCACCCCCAAACTACTACAAGTCCTCAGATAGAGTTGACCGTGTCACTGCTTTCATTGTCACTGCTGCTGCTTGCAGTATCACTTCCACTTCCACTTCCGCTCCCGCTCCCACTCCCACTCCCACTACTGTCACTTCCACTGCTACTGCTAGAACTCGAAGTATGATTCACTTTTCCCTCTGCATTTACCTGAGCTCTAAGTTCTTCTGCAGCATTGCGGCCCTTATCCTCATCATCATCACTTAAATCCACATCAGCTATCTCATCATCCATATCATCTTGGTGTGGGATATTAATATCGATGCCTGTTTTGAATTCTTCCACAGCAATATTCCCATTATTGGCTGCTGGAGTATCATCATCATCATCATTCATTATATCTAAATGTTCATACTGGTCATCAGACTTCATGTCTGGTGATGCAGTTGACTGATTTGCATGTGAAGAATATTCAGCAATCTTCTCATTTTTGGGTCTTGAATCTAGAAGAGAGAAGACAGAGTCAACCACTACAGTAAAAAGGCATGAATCACAGATATGAAATCAGAAATTTCAGGATTCCCTTGAAAAGGGGGCTTGCCTATCTTTGCCTATCCCAAAAGATGATGCAGATTGAGACAACCATTGAACAAAATGAAAAAGACATAAGTGGAAGCACAGTATCTCAGCTGTCGGTCAATTGGGACAAATGCAAAATCAGCTCCTAGGTACAAACAAACGAGATGTGCGCAGCATAACTCAATCAAACTACTGATTACAAAAGGAAGAAAAACCCAATCAGAATATTGCATCATGGTCTCATGGATGATATGACTTAGCCTATCCTAATTGAGTGTGTCAAATGGTAGAAAATAGACTCCAGACAGCTTGAATCTCGAAGGTGTCTTCTTGATCAAGAGAGGCGCCGAGTGATTAGGTTCCATACTAATAAACCTATAGACAACTGCAATTCAATTCTAAGTTGAGGCCACCTATGCAGTTTAGCTGGTGCTAAGATTAAAAATAACTCCGGCAATCAGAGGTGATCTTCTATACACATTTCATCTCATTCTTCTTCCCCCCCTGCATTTCCAATCCATGTCTAATAAAAACTTAGGGATGATAGGATGATGTTTATCAAACTCACGGTTGGTAGGCATGTGGTGAATGTCGTTAGTGCTTATGCGCCCCAGGTAGGCCTAGATGAGGAAGTCAAAAAAGATATTTTGGGAAGATATGGATGAGGTTGTGCGAGGCAATACCGGAGACGGAAAAAATCTTTACTGGGGGTGACTTTAATGGGCATATCGAGGCAGCCGCTAGCGGGTTTGAAGATGTTCCTGGAGGCTTTGGTTTTGGGGAGAGGAATGAAGGTGGGACATCTCTTTTGGATTTTGCCAAAGCCTTTGAGTTAGTTATTGCTAACTCATGTTTCCCGAAGAGGAAAAACCACTTGATCACCTTCCGTAGCACGGAAGCTACAACTCAGATAGATTACCTACTTCTCCGGAAGGGCGATAGAAGTCTGTGTAAGAATTGCAAGGTTATTCCGAGTGAAAATATTTCCACTCAACATAGGCTTGTAGTGATGGATTTGGAGATCAAGAGAGAAAAGAAGAAGATTATTTATGTCCAACCGAGGATTAGATGGGGATGCCTTACTCCTACCCTTTCTCGTGAGATGGAAGAAAAGTTGAGAAACTTAGAGGCTTCGAGTAGTGGCGGAAATGTGAACAGTATGTGGGACACTACTGCTGGTTGCATTAGAAAGGTGGCTATTGAAGTAGTAGGGGTTTCGAGAGGGACCTTTGGTGGACAGGGCGATTGGTGGTGGAATGATAAAGTTCAAGGCAAAGCTAGCCACCGAGGTACTAGAGGTTTCGAGAGGGACCTTTGGTGAACGTCAGGGCGATTGGTGGTGGAATGATGTAGTTCAGGGCAAAGTGAAAGATAAGAAGGTTGCTTACACAAAGTGGTTGGAGTGTAGGGATGAAGATGAAAAGCGAATGCTTAAAGAGATATATAAGAAGACTAACTCAGAAGCAAAGATGGCGGTGACGAGTGCTAAGATAGCAGCGTTTGAGGGCCTATATAAGGAGTTAAGTGATAAAGGCGGGGACAAGAGATTGTATAGGCTCGCTCAAGAGAG
>DF357646.1:43226-82996 GCA_000787875.1 Solanum virginianum | reverse complement strand
AATCAAATCGAAAATCCTTTTATTGGATTTTTGTCCTGCTAGGTTTGTGATATTCTTTCTTTTGTCAAAAGAAAAGTGTTCGGTCATGATTTTATTGCCAATTTGATAAAATGTTGATGTCACTTTTATATACGGTAATATATGCATATAATAAGGTCGAAATATTTATCAATCACTTTAAGTTTCTGAAAACATGCATGGTTTCGTGGCCCATCAATATTCTCGTGGAGCTTTTTATTCTTGACATTATACCACAAGAATCACGAAATTATTCGATTTCATTTTATGTTTCATTTTTTTGGTTTGTTTTAAAAAAAATATTATTATATTATTATAAGAAATAATTTAATTTAAAAATTTTCATTTATTCTGATTTTTAGCCACACAAATATCTAAAAATTATTTTAAATCACAAGTTTTAAAAATCTTACTCCTTCTATCCCATTTTATGTGGCACCATTTCCTTTTTATTCTTTTTCAAAAAGAATGTTACTAGAATTTGAAATAATTTGAATGTTACTAGAATTAGAAAGAATTTAACTTTAAAATTTTCTAAATGATTTTCATTCATACAAATATGCATGGATAATTTTAGACTACTAAGTTTCAAAGATTTTTTCCCCCTTGAATATCATGTCAAATCAGACTGTATCACATAAAATGAGACAAAAAGGGTACTTTTTTGTTTCTTAAATACTATGTCAAGTAAAAAAAAAGTCACATAAAATGGAACGAACATAGTATAACATATATACTCCCTCCGTCCCATTTTATGTGGCACCATTTCTTTTTTATTCCGTCTAAAAAAAATGTCATTGTATTAGAATGAGAAATAATTTTACTTTAAAATTTTCTTTTGACCCTTAATAAAATTATTTTATCACACAAATATTTATGGATGATTCTTTAGATTTAAATTTCAAAAATCTTTCTTTTTTTCTTAAATATCATGTCAAATCGAACAAAGGGAGTACTTTTTTTCCTCATACACTATGTCAAAGTCAAAAGATGTCACAAAAAATGGAACAAACAGAGTATAACATATATACTTCCTCCATTTCAAAAAGAAATATCTAGTTTAATTTAGCATGAAGTCTAAGAAAATAAATAAAAAATCAATATTGTGATCTTAAATTATAATTATGTTAAATTATCAAAATATCTTTTAATTTTATGGCCTTCAAGTTGAAATTGAATTCCACGGATAGAGTAGTTGATTACATAGTCGTCCCAGTGTACATCCATTTATATTGTGGCTACCTGCTTCCCTGTATAGTCATATCCAACCCTCATTTTTGCCCATCGTCACTGTTCATTTAAAAATTGATACTGTATATTTAAACGATAAAATTAGCTTGTGAAAATAAAAATTTAATCTCGCATAATAAGCACATGACACGAATGTCAGCAAGTTACTGATCGTACGCATTAAAAATGTGATCTCGAATTTCTAGAATTTACGAAGCATAAAGTTATTCTGGTAAATTTTACTAGGGAGCTAGGTAAGATCAAGAAAATGATTATGAATAGGAAAATTTGTCTTGTTTAATTATTTCTTCTTGACCCAATAAACAATGTTTTTTTTTAACTTTTGACGAAATCAGAGTGTTGTATTGCCTCAATTCATCTTTATTTGACCCCTATATTATTTTAGGATATTAAATAATATTTGTCTAATTTATAAAATCAAGTGATAATTTTATACTTAGTTCTTAATTTATCCTTGTCATTAATTATAGTCATTTTCCTATTACATTTTCAAGACATTGAATTAATTATATTCAAAGGATAATTTAATAAAATTACTCCCATCATCTACTATTTCTTAATCTCTGTGTTAAGTCAATAGGGACAAGTAAAGATAAACAAAGGGAGTATCTGGCCCTAATTGTTTTTTTTCCCTGGTAAACTAATGTCATATTAATCACGTTCAGCCTATCTTATAATTTGGGTTTAATTACCAAGTTCTAATGACATAATTCTTCAAACTTGATCTTTCATGTATAAGAAATCAAATCATTAATTATTCTATTCCGTGATGATCAAAAAGTATTACGCAATCTTAATTTAATTAAGATTTAAGTAACTTACCTGATAAAAGTGATAATTAAGAGATGCTTCCTCTATTTTAATTTATTTGTCATACTTTTTTTCTTAATTCGTTTAAAAAATAATACTATATCTCTTTCTTCTTCTTCTTTGTTTTTTTTTGATAGAAACTCTTTAATTTGAACTTTCCTCATGATGACATGTTTAACCATAAGATAAAATCATTGCATTTTGATATATTTGACATATCTTTAATTTAAGACTATGAGCTTCAAATTTTTTTTTTTTACTTTCTTAAACTCCATATCAAATCAAAATGAGATAAAGAAATTGAAATGGAAAGAGTAACCAGTTACGAACTCACTTAACTATTTATACTCTATCAGTTCCTTTTAATTGTCACATGACACTTTTGGAGAGTCAGTATAATTAATTTTTCAAACATAAATTAGATTACATTAATATCATTTATTTTTCACTTTAATCATTTTTTTATCTAATATCTTCTGCTTTTAGGGCTGATATTTTTGAGACGAAATGTTTTTCTGGAAATAATCTCTCTATCTCTATGAGATATTGGTAAAGTTTGTGTACATTTTATATCTCACTTGTAGAATTTCACTGAATATGTTGTTATTGTTAATATTTTAAAATGAAATTTTAAATATCCAAAAACTATAAAATATATATATATATATATATATATATATATATAAATTGAAAACTTTGTTATCAATATGGTGAAAAATTACATTTTAAAATCTTTATCAAAATTCATATTTTTTGACTCAGAAATAGAAAATTATATTATTATACTCCCTCCATCCCATTTTATTCCTTTTTAATCCGTCCGAAAAAGAATATCACCTTATTCAAATTTACCTTTAAAATTTTCTTTTTACCCTTAATGAAATGATATAAATAATTTTAGATCACAAGTTTCGATGGAGTGAGTAATAAATAAAAGGGAACAAAGGAATTAGAATTAGGTACGTAGCTTTCAGTAAAAACAATGCAATCAAAGCTCTATGTCCCACCCACCCCTTGAATTACGACATATTCGGGGCAAAGCAAAAGAATCAGCAACCGTAATATTCCCGTGTAAATTACTATGCTGTCCCTTGCGGCTACGCGTATAATCCCAACGCGTTGGGCCGACTCTATTTCGGACCCTTCACTTATAAGCCTAAGTAATTTCCTTGCTTGACCACAACACTTAATCCTTAGCCACCTATATATATATATATATATATATATATTCTTTGCAATCCTCCATATACAAATACAAAAAAATTTGATCAACATATACAAAATGATCTCTTCATGTTCTAATCTTCTAAACTCTAAAAAGTTTGTCGAGACAGCTCCTTTGTCAGGCACGATGAAGGTGACGAAGAGAGTGGTGAATGCAAGATTTGATCGATATAATCATGGTGGAAGAAAGAACAACATTGTGGATGAAAACATGATTGTCCTGAGAATGCGGATTAAAGAGATGAAATTGTTAGAAACTGGAGAATCAGGACCGCCTTCGAGTTGGATGGGATGGGAGAAGAAGTACTTTGCGCATTATAATGAGGACGTTTGTGAAGTTATAGGATTGTTACAGATGTATTTGATGGAGACTAGGCCAGCTTTGGCTCTAGGGATGCTAGGGATCATTTCTTTGAGTCTGCCCTTCTCAACGTACTTTCTGGTGCAGCAAGTCATGGAAATGGCCAAAATTATTCTTCAAGTTAAGTAAGTTAGTGCATGCATGTGAAATATTGTGACGAATTCAGAATTTTGAATGTATATGTATTTTAGATTTTCTTTAAATATATATATATATAGTTCAAGACAAGAACAACAAATACGTATCCTCTTCACAAAGTCTTTGATTAAATTTTCATTATTGCTGAGAAAAATAATGCAAATTTTTGTCCATCTAATATGTAAATTATTAGGGTTGCACCTTTAAGATGCCTTCTTATTAAAGCTTATATTACGCAGTTAATGTTTTTACTTGATGTGCTAAAATAAACAAAATTTGGAAGGAGCCAGCTAAGTAAAAGGTAACGTCATTTTCATGCAATGTCTCTACCCCCTACGTCGGAAAAATATTTGAAGATATCGACTAAAGGATAATTTGTCAATATTTATCTTTTTTATTCTTTTTCAAACTCTTTTAAAAGTGGAGATAATTATTATTTAAAATTTTGAAGTATTTGAAAATTTCATTTAAAAAAAGGATAATTCTTCAAAAAAAAAATTAATAGTTTCTTGACTTTTATAAAATCCATTCATTTTTAATCATAAAAAATATCAACAGTTCATAGTGCTATATATGCCATGGCCAAAGGAAAACCACATGGACGGACGTGTCGCTTGTGAGATGACATGACAAAAAAAGATTTATTACTCTCCCTTCCACTAAAATTTTCCGCTTTCTTTATACACGTTTTAAATAATCATAGGGGCGACAATTAGATAGGTTGAGTTAAATTTGAGTCGTTTATAATGGGTCAAGATCTAAGATTCAATTTCACCCAATTTTTATTAAGTTTATTTATTTTATTTGTTTTTTTTAATATTTAATTATTTAATTAAATTATATTTTTTTATTATGACTATATAAAACATATCAACCTAAAAAAAAAAGTGTTTTGAAAATATTTTAGCAAAATTTCTCTCAAGTCAATTCGAGTTGCATATCAACCCAATTTTAAATGAGTTGAAATGAATTGGGTTGAGATGGATTGATGTAATAATTGAGCGGGTTATTAACCCACCCAAACTTCAACGAATTGAACCAAATTGGACAAATTAAGCATAATTTTGCAACCCCTAAATAATCATAAATAATTAGAATCATTTGCTAATTTATCTTTTTAAAAACTCTTTAGAAATTTACAAATTTATTATACTTCCAAGGAAACTAATTAAAATATTCAAAGATTCACTTTTCTCTTCCTTGCTTTTGGTTTTAGCCTTATCTAATTACCAAACTGGTTTTTCCAAACAAGCCCTCAATTTCAAGAAGGTGATATGTTGAAATTCTCTCTTCTATTATATAAATATTTCCTTTAAGAGAGATATTCTAATGAAGCATGAAAGGAGTGTCAGTGTTACCCATACTAGTAAAAATCTAATATTTACGCCAAATCAAATAGTATATGCATTGGGAAATACAATAATAAAAATGAAAGTATTTTGGTTGATATGTGAATAAATTTTACTTAAACACTTAATTTATGATTTGCTGTGATTGAGTATCTAAACATATGTTTTAAATGTCCCTATTATACACTTCTACCTCAAAAGTTTGGAAAAAACTTTGTTCATATTTTTAAGTACATAAACACATACTATATGTCAGTTTCTTTAATTAGTTACATTAATATGTATTAAAAATTCAATGGTAGAATCAAAAATTTTTTTAAGAGGTTTAAAATTTTAAAAAGTAGATATATAAATTAAGCAAGGGTAGTACTATATCTATTATATATATTAAAAAAAATTATTTTTATTATATATAAATAATATAATTTTTTGTCGAAGAAGATTCGAATGAACCTTTTAGAATATGCCTAAGGTTTTATGACTTATCGAGGCTTAAATATATAATTGGACCAGTTAAGTATTCAAAAGGTTTACAATATTGGTCCTCTTAGGGCGGGCCAGATGGTCTCAATTACGAGTATAAAAAAGTTGGGCTTCTTGAACAAGGACAAAGAATTGGGATATTTGATCGAAGAAACCTTGTTTTCGTCCCCAAAACCAGATAGGTGACTTCAATCAACCTGTACAACGTTAAACCATTTCCCCCTTATTTTTATAATTTTCTATGTCGTGCAATGTTGATGTATATGTTTTTTATTATTAAAATAAAATATTGAGTACATATTTTAGTAGATATAAATTGTGATACAAATGATTATTAATTTTTGTAACTTTTATGGTTATTCGTTTCTTGTAACTCATATGACCATTAATGTCTTGTAACTTCTAAGACATGATTCGTCCATTTATTTACCTATATTATTATCTACTTTATTTTTATTCAAGGCAAGAAATAATTCCTCAATTATAAATAGAGATGTTTCTTCCTTTGTGAAGGATATACAAGAAAAATGAAAAGTACGAAAGACATTGTAGTGTCTAGTGAAGTGTGCAGTAATGAAAGAAATAATTATTTTGACCCCCCCCCCCCAAAAAAAAAGAAAGAGTTGAGACAAAGAAATATTCTAAGTCTTCAACTATGATCATTACATAAAAGAGAATATTTATATGTTGAATGAAGTTATTTTTATGTGTCGCTTTAAACTCTTCAACTAATACGGAATTGTTTGAATTATATAACGTTGTTGTACAATGTTGTTGTATCTTGGAGAAAACTAGTCAAGAGATATACCACTGAATTGGTATAGATTAAGTCGCAGTGAGCTTGAATTTTCTTAAAGAGAGCGAAATATCCATACCTCAACCTGAAAATATTTTCTATTCATTTTTTATCATCCTATTTTCAGATATAATTTTTTATGTTTATGACATATTACATCAATAAATAATAAACTTCATAGATATGTTTGGTACGACAGAAAATATTTTGATGGAGAGAGTGGAGCATGGTAAGGGTAGGTGGGTAGGGATGTAAAGGGAAGGTAGGCAGTGTATCAAGTTAAAAGTAAAACTCATCAAAGAATTGGGATATTTGATTGAAGAAACCCAATACACCAAATATTTTGAATAATACAATAAATTAAATTTATAATAAATGAGTAAATTTTAGAATATCAAGTTACTATTCTTTTTAATTCGTACTTATCATCTTATCATATCATTAAGGAACCAATAAAAAAGAACGAAAAGGATAGACGACTCTACGAGAATTTATTTTGGCGTCTTTCCAATTGTGCATCACCCTTGTTTAATTTTAAGTTTTCCGTCATGTCGCCCTCCATCAATTGATTGCCTATACTAATTTAGTACATGTTCTTCCCTCCAAGAATTAAATTAATGTATGGCAATAATGATGACAACATATTCATTATAATCTCATAAGTGGGGTCTGAAGAAGTAAAATATACACAAACCTTATTACTATCTCATAGAGATAGAGAAATTGTTTTTGAAAAATCCTCTGCTAAAAAATATTAGGACCCCCAAAAGCAGAAGACACTAGATATGAAAGCGAAATAATTAAAGCGAAAAACAACACATAATATATAAGTACTATAAAAGAAATAAAAATTGCAAATATACAATAACAAAAAAAATATGAAGACACGAGTACACGACTAATCCTACTAATATACTATAATACAAGGTTAAAAATTATGCTACCCCTACCAATCTATTAACCTTCTATCCTAATACACGAGCTCCACTTTTTTTAATCTAAGTTCATATCCTCGGTAATATGAAATTGTGTTATATCTTATCTAATCACCTCCCTGGTGTCATCAGTACATGGAATTCTTGTGAACTTTCTTTTCAATTATTTTTTCCCTGGTGTCATCAGTACGTGGGTTGAGGTGGGCCATAATTAATACTCCCTTCGTTTTATTTATATGATACCCTTTAATTTGATATGGTGGCTAAACAAAAAAGGAAAACTTTTAAATTTTATGTTTTAAAATCATTCTTATATATTTGTGTAGTTGAGAATTACTTTATTAAGGTAAAAAATGAATTTTAAGGTTAAATTGTTTTTAATTAGAATAAAATGATATTTTTTTTTGAAATAGATAAAAAATAGAGATGCCAGGAAATAATATATATTCCCTTTGATTTTGTTTCAAATAGTGTTTTTTTTTTTATAGCAGATTCAAGAATATTTTAGTGGGTCACATTGATGTTATCATTTGAAAAGGTCAGAATTTCACATGTAGTTATATTTTTCTGGAAGATGCCAAGTATATATCTTCTAAATGTATACAAAAGATAATTAATCGAATAATGTCACTTGATCCCCTGCTGATTCCTGATTAATTAAGGACCTTATTAAAAAGAAAGTTAAATACATAATTAAAATAAAGTTCCAATTTTTTTTTTCAATTTTAAGTTCACTTATTTTGAACTAGATTGTTTCATATGGAGGTTTTTTAATTTTTTTATATTTGATTGGGGAGAATGTTTGAGAAATATTTTCTCTTTAAAAATTTAAGAAATATGAACTTTGTAAAAAAAGTAGGACAAATAAGTTGCGTAAGTGATATTCAAAGTTTATTATCTTCTCCTCACTCGCCCCTTTCGACCATCCCAACCACCAACACCCCGAGCCCCATTTACCATCTCATTTCGTCATTTAGTTCCTTCTGTTTAAAAAAGAATAACCTATTTTCTTGTTTGATCTGTTTAAAAAAAAGTATTCTATTTTTTTTTACAACACTTTAATTTCAACTTTCCATGTGGCATATTTAAGACCACAGGATTAAAAGATACTTTGGTACATTTTATATAACTTTAATTTTGGAACATTAAATTGAAAAGTCTTATTTCTTTTCTTAAACTCCGTGCCAAGTCAAACTAACTCATTCTTTATTAAACAAAGAGCGTAATAATTTGCTAGATAACACGTAAATATTTTTGAAATAACTTACTAATATGAATAAATTAATAAAAAAATCACTTATTTTTTAAAAAAATTAAAAAATTATATTTTTGATATCAAATAGACCCTTATTGTAGTTGAAAATTTTTAATTATCAGTTATTGTAAATTTTTATTAGGAAGAAGAACTTTTTTAGTGATAAATATATCATTAATCTTTTAATGAGTCTATTCAATACGAATTTAAATTAGTTAAATCAATGAGTTCAATTAGTCAGACCACTAAATTCGAAATACTTCAACCAAATATGTCAAAAAAAATTGGACAACTCACCTAACTTCAATACATACGTGAAAATGATGGGACAATTCATGTGAAATTTCTTTTCAATTATTTTTTCCCTGGTGTCGTCAGTATGTGGGTCGAGGTGGGCCATAATTAATACTCTTTCCGTTTCATTTATGTGATATCTTTTAACTTGATATGATATTTAAAAAAAAAAGAGTTTTGAAACTTGTGTTTTAAATTTATTCTTATATATTTGTGTCGTTGAAAATCACTTTATTAAAGTAAAAAATGAATTTTAAGGTTGAATTGTTTCCAATTAGAGTAAGATAATATTCTTTTTGAAATAAATAAAAAAAAATATCATATAAAATGAGAAAGATGGAGTAATATATATTCCCTTTGATTTTGTTTCAAATAGTTTTTTTTTTGGAGCAGATTCGAGAATATTTTAGTGGGTCACATTGATGTTATCATTTGAAAGGTCAGAATTTCACATGTAGTTATATTTTTCTGGAAGATGCCAAGTATATATCTTCTAAATGTATGCAAAAGATAATTAATCGAATAATGTCACTTGATCCCCTGCTGATTCCTGATTAATTAAGGACCTTATTAAAAAGAAAGTTAAATATATAATTAAAATAAAGTTCCAATTTTTTTTTTAATTTTAAAAAGTTCACTTATTTTGAACTAGATTGTTTCATATGGAGGTTTTTTTAAAAAAAAATTATATTTGATTGGGGAGAATATTTAAGAAATATTTTCTCTTTAAAAATTTAAGAAATATGAATTTTGTAAAAAAAGTAGGACAAATAAGTTGCATAAGTAATATTCAAAGTTTATTATCTCCTCCTCACACGCACCTTTCGACTATCCCAACCACCAACACCCCGAACCCCATTTACCATCTCATTTCATCATTTAGTTCCTTCTGTTTAAAAAAGAATGACCTATTTTCTTATTTGGTCTGTTTAAAAAAAGTATTCTATTTTCTTTTTTGACAGAACTTTAATTTCAACTTTCTAAGTGGCATATTTAAGACCACAAGATTAAAGGATATTTTGGTACATTTAACATAATTTTAATTTTGAAACATTAAATTGAAAAATCTTATTTCTTTTCGTAAATTCCGTGCCAAGTTAAATTAACTCACTCTTTATTACACAGAGAGAGTAATAATTTGCTAGATAACACGTAAATATTTTTGAAATAATATTTTCTTACTTACTTACCAATATGAATAAATTAATAAAAAAATAAGTTTTTAAAAAAATTAAAAAATTACATTTTTGATTTCAAATAGACCCTTAGAAGAAAATATTTATAATTTATTAAATATATATAAATCAAAGAGAGTATTAATTTGACATGTACGGAGCAATAAAATTGGATGAAAAAGAAGTAGATTAGATTCCTACCCCGGTCGAGGCATCAACCTTTTCGCAATCAGTTAGTAAATTTATGCACACAGTGACATTGCACCTTATTGGTTCAATCATAGAGTAGTTAGTAGATACTTTCGTCTTCTGTTTGGAGAAGCCTCTCTCTTTCTCTCTACCACCATTGAAGAGGTTCCGTCTGCAACTCACCTGCTTCTTCATATTGCCTAACACAAGTATTTGTTGTCTCAAAACATCATTTTTATTTCTATTCTCAACTTATCTATTTTGGGGTTTTCTTGCTATTCTCTTTGTTACTCGCGTATTTTAGCAGTTTGACTTTTTCCAAAGAACCCTATCTGCAGATTCTTGGATTAAGCTGTATTTTGAATTATTGGTAACTCGTAATTTTCTGAATTTGGGTTATCGGGATTGTTCAATTCTGGAGGTCTTTTTGAGTAAAGATTCAATCTTGACTAGAACTTCAACTGGTTTTGGGGTTTTGATAGAGGTTCTGGAGGCTTCCTCTGTGGTTTCAAGCTAAAAAATGGAACCCCCATATTCTGAAAGTCAGGCCAATATATATTATAGTAGTCATTACCTTGAATATGCTGTTCTGCCACTGTTGAAACTCTTATGTCTGACTGTTATTGGTCTGATTCTTGCACATCCAAGAACCCAATTAGTTCCTAAAGCTACTTTTAAGCTTCTTAGCAAGCTTATATTTGCTCTCTTCTTGCCTTGCACTATCTTTATTCACCTTGGTGAGACTATTACTGTCAAGAATTTTATGCGCTGGTGGTTTATCCCAACTAATGTAATTCTCAGTACTGCAATTGGTTGTCTGTTAGGGTACTTGGTAGCCAAAATTTGCAAGCCACCTCCAGAGTACTTTAGGTTCACGATCATCGCGACTGCTTTTGGGAATACAGGCAATTTGCCTCTTGCCATTGTTGGATCAGTATGTCATAGTAATGACAATCCTTTTGGTCCAGATTGCTACAATACTGGTGTGTCTTATGTATCGTTTTCTCAATGGGTGGCGGTCCTGCTCGTTTACACTCTTGTTTACCATATGATGGAACCCCCAATAGAGTACTTTGATGTTGTTGATGGGGGTGGTGAGATTCAGGAGCCAGTATCTAGTAATGATCTAAGTAGGCCACTTCTAGTCGAAGCTGAGTGGCCTGGTATGGAAGATAGAGAAACTGTGCATTGCAAAACACCCTTTATTGCGCGGATTTTTACAAGTGCCTCAACCCTTTCGCACAGTTCCATTCCAGACCCTGATAGTTTAGAAGAAGTGCCAGCTCCAAGTAGTCCAAAATCTATTAGATGTTTAGCGGAGCCTCGGATGGTCAGAAGATTAAGAATTGTTGTTGAACAAACTCCAGTTCGCCATGTTCTCCAACCTCCAATGTTTGCTACATTGTTGGCTTTTATTGTTGGAATGGTTCCACACATTAAGTCTGTTGTTTATGGTAATGATGCTCCTCTTGAGTTCCTCACGGACAGTTTAAATATACTAGCTCAAGCTATGGTGCCTTCAGTTATGCTGATTCTAGGAGGAATGCTTGCTGAGGGTCCAAATGAATCTGAACTTGGGGTTCGAACCACTGTTGGCATCACCGTTGCTAGACTTTTGGTCCTTCCTTTGCTGGGAACAGGGGTGGTCTATTTGGCTGATCAACTGAACTTTTTAATCCCTGATGATCAGATGTTCCGATTCGTTCTTTTGCTGCAGTACACAACACCAAGTGCCATCTTGTTGGGAGCAGTTGCTAGCTTGAGAGGTTATGCAGTCAGAGAAGCTTCAGCCATGCTCTTCTGGCAACATGTGTTTGCGCTGTTCTCGCTTTCTATATATATTATTATCTACTTCAAGATTCTGCTTTCTTATGTCTAAGGTTTTTCACAATATTCATGTCAATTTTAGAGTTCCTATGTAATAGCGACGTGCCATTAGAGGTGATCATTTCAGTGTTTCTACTTGTTTCAGTGCATTATGTAATCAGTTGATGTACTAAACTTGTATGTCAAGGGTCTCAAATTAGTGTACTTGATCACCTATGCCAACAAACAGCATGTAATCAAATTACTGATATGCAGTGTGTGCCTTAGCTTTTCTATGTTTTGTTATTATCTCTGTCACACAGATGCAGTGCAACTACTACTTTTATGAAGCTTCTATCCATTGTAGAGTGGACAGTATCTGTCAACTTCATATGTTAATGTTCTGTGTCCCCAGCAAAGAATTTTCGATATAGATTTTGTATGTTGTATAAAATCTGTGGCTGTCAAAGTTTTGAGTTTTGGCCAACTTCCACTATATAGGGAGCTTTGGAGGATGGAGCTGAGGCTCATAGTATTTTCTCGAGCACAAGGGGCTATTGTATGCAGTCTTACCTTGTATTTCTGTCAAAACCTGTTTCCAATACTTGAACCCGTGACCTCTCAGTCACATGGCAACAACTTTACCAGTTACTCCAACGCACAAAGTCTTTGCAGAGTGAAAATGTTCAAAATAATCACGATTATCAATTTTTTCCGTTTGGACATGCAAACTTTATATTCTACTAACAGATGTGTGTGTTTGGACTTTGGATAATTATTTAGAAAAAGTTCAGAAAACTTTCGTTGGATTAAAAGCAGATTTCAGACGCTTTTCTGTACAATTACTTTTGAGAAGGAAGTACAACTTTTAAAAGCAACAATTATAATTTGGTGTATTTCTTTGTTCTACTTTTTAAAGCTTTTGTATTTACCTTAAGACCACTTGAACTTTTTCTCCCTCTCATATGCTTGTAAACCTGCTTTATTCAGGTCCATTTTAATTCCATATTAAATAAAAAAAAAATTGGGAACTTGTGTATGCTATAAGGCATTTGGATTTGGATATATTAACATAAAAAACCTCTTGCTTTATCCTTAAACCATAACTCTGGAGAAAACCTATTCTGAAAGATTTGGACTTTGAGAAAATGGGATAAGCAAATTGTGTAATAGGAAATAAATCAAAAATGTGTAGAGGAAGCAAAGAATGAAGAGAGGAAGGAATAGTGTATTTAATTTCTTCTCTTGCAAAAATGCCATCCCATTAGTCTAAGTTTTCCTCTTCTTCATAATACATACACTTACTTCTCTTTCCCATTCTTTGAGGTAACATCTCTTCCTCTTGATCGCGGTAAAAAAAAATTTCACAGTTTTAATTTCATACTAAGATTTTTATGTTACATGATTTGTGATTAATATAATATGATCATGCTTATAACTTATGTCACTCTTGTTATAATTGATCCTGTTTTCTCTTCTCATTTTTTGAAATATCTAACATAATGCAGCTGAGCTGTTTTGGGACCTGGAAGTTATCTTCATAAAGTCGTCATCTGAATATGTAAGTTCATACATTCAAAACAACACGACAAACTAATATATCACTCTGAAAAATATGTGATCATTTTGCCGTGTGTTTACATCAAACAAATGAATATATGATAAGCGTCTTGCGCAAAATCTTTTGTCACTTTTTGCTTGGTTAACTGTTGGAAAGTATATTTCAAGCAAACGCGTTGTTGCAGAATGACTTGCCTGGTGATATTAAAGAATGAGGAATTTTTGTTTCGTATAGGATGAACATCCATGTTGAGTCTGCACCAAGGAAGATGGAAGAATGCAGAATTTGCCATGATGGTGATTATGATTCTAACATGGAGGTACCCTGTTCTTGCCGCGGAACCCTCAAGGTTTGTTGTGATAACTTTTTGTTGCATAGAAATCCAAAGATGAGGATAGTATAAAGCTTGATTTATGCGTAGAATGAGCTTTATGCTAACTTCGCAATGAATTACTATGTACATTTAGACAGAAGCTTTATATGTTTTCTGATGTAGTAACAAATTTTCATGATTTTCAAAATGTCCTAACCGCTTGTTCTGAATAACAATGTGGTTAGCCAAAACATAATTGCTGCCAAGTCAAGCTGTTTCTTGCATCGTTGCATGCTTAGTTGTTTCATACTGGTTTGTTCTTAATGAAATTTTTGTATGCGCAGTATGCACATCGCAAATGTGTACAGAGGTGGTGCAATGAGAAGGGGGACATCATCTGTGAAATTTGCCGCGAGGTCCAATTGTGATTGCACAGTTCCTTATCCTACCATATATACACTAATTTTAGGTTGCTCTTAATTACGTTTCTCTTTATTGTAAGATTGCAGAATTTTACGCCGGATTATACAGCACCAGCTCCTCTATTTGGCAGATTCCCAATGAACATGAGGTAAGTTTACAATCTGAAATTTCGCTGATTATAACTGTTCTTTACCATCGCAAGTAATAACTATGGCTGCTGTGCGTGATTTGTCTTTGTTATCACAGAGGCAACTGGGATATTTCCGTGGGTGGTATTGATAATCCTCATTTTGCTGCATTCGTTTCTGCAGACCAGAATTTTCTTGATTATGGGACTGATGATTATTCAGAATTTTATCCGAGAAGTTTGATATGCTGTCGTATTGTTGCTATAACTGTAAGTTCCCTCTGCACGTATCGTGCTTCATAAATACAACTTGCTAAGAATAAAATTCGAGAAAAAGAACCAATTGTATGAAAATACTTTAACAAGTTAGATAGGAATCAGCATCTTATATTGCAAAATAGAGCAGAACTCTGCATAGATTAGGCATATAAATCATTCCAATCTGTTTTAGTGTAGGAACGTGTTATCTGTCTACATCCATTAGTTTGTTTGTAGGTGTTATCTACACATGATATCAAGAATATAAGACATGGTGGCTAACGCACCTAAATAGTAGTCGTTGCTTCAAATTCAATCCATCTCTTGTCCATGCAGTTTGTGCTTCTTCTGATGTTGCGTACAATGCTGCCAATAGTCTTTGGAGTTGCTGGAGATAACTCAGTAACACTGGTCATGGTTAGTGGCACAGTTAAATTTCGTTTGAAAGAGAAACTTCTGTCTTTTCCTCGGAGTTTTTATATATTCATCTTTATAGTTTTTAGTGTTGAAAGCTATTGGAATCGTACTAGCAGTCTACGTTTTGGTTAAAGCTTTTACTGCGATACTACATTGGAGGCATCAACAGGTGAGTAAAGCACTGAGACATCGATATGCCAGACATGAATTGCAAGTTAAAAAGACCTAAATCAGATACTATTGTTTACAATGTGTTCTCTTTATGTTTGTGTTAGGATCTTCGTCACTCACAGCTTGTCCCATCAGATGAAGAAAATGAGCTGCCATTACAACAGCTTCAGCACTTTCAAATTGCTCCAGCAAATGATGACAATGTACAACCACCTCAGCAGCATTTTATACATGTCCAATGAACTTTCCCCTGGATAGAAAAGACATCATCTGAACAACCGCGGAAAGTTTCACACTGCAACTTGTGGCTCCATTATGGAGTATTCTCGGACAGATAAAAGCAAAGCTGCAACATATAATCAAATGATCTTGCCTAACAACCGTCTATTGAGACATTTCAAGCTTGCTTTTTATAACTTGTACTCCCATACTACAATACAACGGATTAACTTAAGACAAATTGGCTTGGAAAAGAGCAATTGACCCTTAATACGGGGTGAATAACCCTGTTTCTCACAATGTACTATTGTTAATATCATGCAGAACTGATCTCATGAATTGAAATCGTTAGGTCCCAAACAGTAAGTCTCAGTTTCAAGTGAACTTCATGTATATACACATGTATTTATCAAATAATATACATGGATGGTGAATGCCATAATATAGTAAGAGAGGATCAAAGTCAATCATCAAAATGCTTTTTTGGGAGAATGCCCAAGGAATTTAAGACTTGACTTCCATATTAGAAGTCTCAAATTTGATACCTCTTTGCCAGTGAAAGCAAGGAATTTACCAAAAGAGTAATGGGTGCGAATTTCTCGTCATAAAAAATTTTTCGGGAAGTTGAATTATGGTTGAGTTTGCACATTGTAATCATAGTCGGTATATATAACTCGAGAATAAAACACTCCTGATTTTCATCATCTCCACTTCAAACAGGCACGACCCTACCCAAAAAGAACGCAGTTTTTAAAAGGATAAACGTGGAATGTTTGAAGTTTGAACATAACTGAACGCCATCATACTTTCATGAAGGCTCGTTTATAATTTAAAAATATTTTGATTTTTCAAGAAAGTTGTAATTGACCTCAATAAGCATTTAAACTCAATAATTCACCCACAAGAAGAATAAAAAGCATAGCTTAAATTTCCCATAGAATTCTTATTCACCTTAAACCATCAAACAGAAGACAGTTACCGACAACACGACAGAAAAACAAAGAAATATAAAAGACTGACTCCAGACACAAGCAAAACCATAAAAAAGAGGAGAACATGAATTCCGAACTAGTAAATAGTCACTCTGGCAAAGCAGCACATGCCTAAATGATGACAGAATTTAAGCCTGCAGAGAATAGTCTTAATCGACGACGGTTGTGTTCTCAGTCCTCCTAAGAGTCGGACTCAGATTCAGCACTCTGCAGCCAGTCAATAAAGGGCTTAACATTCTTCCAAATTTTGGAGTCCTTTTTAACCCCAGCAACACCCTCTTGATACCACTGCACTATAAATTCCTCCTCCAACACATCAGCATCATACAAGGCTTTCAAAACGAGTGCTACTTCTTTCACAGCTGCCGGGTTAGATTTACCACAGAACTCTTCCAGTGCTCTGAGCAAACGTAACTGTGACCCATCCTCTTCACCAACAGCCGCAAGAAGATAACATTTCTTCTTAATAAGCTCCTTGGCGAATGCTTTCTCCACACCATCCAAGAGTGCCTCGTAGACAGCAGTAATTATGTCCTGTGGAGATCCAGAGAGTGAACCCAAGAAAGATCGAAATTGGCTAGCCGTAATTCCCTTCTTTAGATGTATTTTCACCTCCTCAACAAGCATCTCAAATGTTGTCTTTCCATTCTCAGCTTTGGGTTCATCCACAGATGGAGCAGAAACAACCTTGGAACTTTGGTGTGCTTGAGTAGTAGCTGCCTTGGGCTTCTTCTTTGTCTCATTTGTTGAGAGCATCACCATTTCAGCTGTCACAGCATTCAACTGTTCCTGAATACGCTTTTGCGCAGCTTCAATTGATGTATCAGTCTGCCATTGAACATCATCATCATCTTCTTCCTCCTCATCCCTGATATTCACATGCCTTTTGGGTGGGGATGCATGATCCTCGTCAGAGCCACTGGCTTTCTTTTTAGAGGTAGATTTTGTACTGGCTTCCTTGGAAGAAACCTTTTTCTTTGCTTCTTTTCTCAGCTTCTTCAGCTCTTCATCAGCAACCTCACCTTCCTTTAGACGCTCCTTTTCAGCTCTTCTCATTGCTTTCTTGTCCTTGGCACCCTTCTTGGACTCAGGTGGGTTTTTAAGAATAAAGGTTGTCAGCTTATCTCTCATGTCTACATCAGAAATAAAACCACATGCAGCACACTTGAGTTGGATCATCTGATTTTTAGTGATAATGATCTCAGTTTCTGGATTTCCACACCCATAACACTGAACATATTTCTTGATGAAAATCTCAAGCAGACCAGCAAGCTTGGCAGTATCATGAGCACCATTGACAAGGGAGGTTCCAGTTTTTTCATCAAACTTCGACTGAGCTCCAAGCTCACACCCAAAATGTTTAGTGGTGTAAGATGCTGGCCTTGCTAGAGCTTTGGCAATGTCAACCATGTTGACCACGTTTGTCTTGATGCCATTCCCACGCCCCTCTATCTTGGTAATCATCCTCGGCATCTTATACCTGTAGAAGGCATCATCACTGTTGCTGGCTCCAATATTCTGCAAAGCCATTTTGATTCAGTGATATTTTCTAAATAAAGTGTTAGGGGTTTCGAGATGATCCTTTGGCCCAAAATTTGTTGAGACAATGGCTGCAAGCACTAGGCTCTAAGTGTCCTTCCTGAAATAAGTCAAGATGCATACAGTCAACCCAATCAGAAATATGACGATACTTTTTTCTTGATGTTGGACAATATTCTCCAAGCAATCCAACGGATCCCAAATAGAGGGTGGCTTGTTCGGACATAAAAGAAGCTTCAACTTGAGAAATTACAACTTGAAACCCACGAAGATGCTAACAACCTTCAGAAAGAAAAGCCACATCAAAAAATTAAGAGTAAGCTTATATTACCTTCTCAAATAAAAAATGAGTAAGTTGTATAGTAAAAAATAAAAAACTCAAGAAACTGATACTAAATATCATCAATGTAAAAACAGAATAAGGGAAAAACAATAAATAATAACAGGTTGCAGATTGAGCTTCCCCCTTAGATACAAGGGAGATTTTTAATCCAATTGTTTCAGTTGTATAGCGAAGCAAGTAGCTGTAAATTTACTGAAAATTATGTATATGAATAAACAGAACACCATAGGTACACTATTCTCATTACTTGGGCTTCTTTACCCCCACTAAAGCACAACATAACTCAGGCAATTTACATATTAAGGACCAATAGTTGTAAAAATTATAGAACTCAAATTATCTGACCTTCTGAATTGCAAACACAATAGCACTTGCTAGAAGAGAAAGCCATTATTGTAAAACTTTGGATTCGAGAGACATGCTGGTCACAAGCCATTGTTAATATAACCTACTACTAACTTCAATAGCTTAATAAATTAGGGTTCCATGCTCCAACCATCTAAAATTCCACAAGTTAAGCATCAATCATCAAAAACTAAGATGCCTATCAATTTCCCTGTACTCATAACCAGCTCATACAAATCATACAAATCAGAGAAAGACACAGAACAGAACAAATGAAGATTAGACATACAAATTGGTACTAATTACTCAACCATTGACATTATACACCGAGAAGAGAAAACTAAACCAGTATTAAACACATTGACAAATCATCAATTACTCAACCAAACAACTAAAATTATCTGACCTTCTGAAATTGCAAACACAATAGCACTTGCTAGAAGAAAAACTCATTATTGTAAAATTTTGAATTCGAGAGACATGCTGCTCACGAGCCATTGTTAATATAACCTACTACTAATTTGAATAGCTTAATAAATTAGGTTCCATGTTCCGACCATCTAAAATTCCCCAAGTTAAGCATCAATCATCAAAAACTAAGATACCTATCAATTTCTCTACTCTCATAACTAGCTCATATAAATCAGAGAGACACAGAACACGACAATGAACGATGATTACACATACAAATTTGGTACTAATTATTCGACCATTGCCATTATACAACGAGAAAACTAAACAAGTATAAAACACATTGACAAATCATCAATCACTCAACCAAAATTACTCAAACAAACAACTGAAGATGAAAAAAAAACACGAAACGAATTCAATTAAGAATCGAAAATCTTACCGATTGAAGAAAGCGGATGAGTTGGTAAAGAGAGAAGATTAGGGTTATAAAATATATAAAGTGGATATATGAGGCGGCGTAGGATTTCTTATATATATAGGGTTTGAAGGAAGCAAGCAAGGAATTGGAAAGAAGAGTAACACCAATTAAATACTTTTCCGAGCATGTAAGAAATTTCAAATTCTATTTTTTTTTCTTTTGTTTTATACTGTTTTTAATTGTCATTTTTCGAGTTAAATTATACTCCATAAAATTTGATTTATATTTTACGTTGCAATCAATAATTTTTTCGAATATTTAATATTTTATTATAAATATTAAAATTAATTTAATTTAATATAATTTTAAAAATTAATTAAATTAACTTTCAGAAAATATGGCAGTAACAAAGAGAGAGTACACGGGTTTTCATCTTGACCGTAAATGATTTTCTATGTGATGACCTGCTGATAAGATTCAGCCATCTGTCATCCTCATCACAGGAAAATCGTCTTGGTAGTTTCACGTTTTTCTTTGTAAAAAAATCGGGTTGGCTCGGAAAGCTACCAGCTAATTAGAAGTGATATAATTATTAAGGTAATACTTTTTCCGTCTATATTTATTTGTTCTCTATATTATTTTGAGATGTTCAATAATATTTGTTCACTTTATAAAATTAAAAGACAATTCTACACTTAGTTTCTAATTTACCCTTGAGTAATAGGTCTTACATGTAAAGAGTCATGTACCCTCCACTCAAATTTTTTTGTCAAACTACATGAAACAAATTTTCGAAAGTTCACAGAAAAAGTATTGCTATTGATTGATGTGAGAAGCAAAAATATTCTGATAAAGATGTTCCTCAATAATATCAAGGGAATGTTACTAATGGAACATGTAGGAATAATTGGTCCTGTTCTTTTTTTTGTTGACCCTTATTTCAATTGATTGGATGCTTGAGCACTGAGATATTTTTGTGACTTCCTCGTTTATAATAAAGTATCTTCCGCCCCCTTCAACAACTATTTCGATTTCCTATCGGGCTCTCCAATCTAATCCAAGATCCAATCATTATACAATGGATAAATAATACAAAATTTAGATTTGTAGTAGGAGGTAATTGCGAAATATTGATAGCCCCTCTAGCATTCAAATTTTAATCATTAATTATAGTTATTTTCCTATTATATTTTTCAAAACATCATATTTATTATATTTCAAAGGGTAATTTAGTAAAATTACCCCATCATTTACTACTTCTTAATCCATATGCTAAGTCAATAGGGGCCAAGTAAAGTTGAACAGATGGAGTAATTATTATTTTAATAATTATATTGCCTAATAATTATTGTATCCTATTCATTTGCCACAATGTAATTACAGAAGTATATCGTTCAATTGCACGGTTTAATTACCAGATTATATTAAATTTTAAAAATAAAAGTTAATTATTTAAAATTTATATTAAGCAAATAAAGATATTTATAAATAATATTAAATTAAATATTTAAGAGAGATATTTTCTTCTGAAAATATATTAATTAGTAAACATATGTTTTTAACTAATATTATAAAAAAAATTAATGTATATTTTTTATATATTAATTAGTAAACATATGCTTTTAACTAATATTATAAAAAAATTAATGTATATTTTTTATATATTAATTAGGAAATATATGTTCATGGAGATAGAGAAGTTGTTTTCGAAGATCTTCAACTCAAAAATATCAGGTTTCAAAAATATAAAATACTAGATATGAAAGCCTCTATCAAAGGAAAATAATGAATTTCAAAAATATGATGATTAATACTCCCTTTATCCCATTTTAATTAAATTTATGAGTTAATGCATATATATTAAAAAAATATTCAAAGATAAAATGTATATCATACTTTCTACTATTACCCTTTATAAAATGATAAATATGTAATATATTTTATCTTTTAGGAAAATATAAAAGTTCAATAAATAAAATGACAAATATGGAAAAAGTTTCAAACATTCACCTTAAACTTTGAAAAATTAAATATTTTGAACATTAAAAAAAATCTCAAAAATTTAATTACTTTGAGACAAAAAAAGTATAATCTAATTCCCAAGAAATATTTATTAATTTAACCTACATATTAGAGTTGCCGTAAAAGTAAAAAGTAATATTTAAATCAAGATAGTTTATTGTTATGAACATTTTTAACCTTCAAACCCAAAATCATTTAATCTCGACATAGGAGTTGTAATATACAGATGAACCTGGGAATTTAATTACTATTTGTAATGGAATTATTTGAAATAATCATAAAAATTGTATTGTTCTCTCAAATAATAATGATAACATTTCAAACAGAGCTAAGATCTTATAGTACCATGATTTCAAATTATATTTACTTGCCATAACTTTCAAGGGTCAGAATTTTACAATGATTAAACTATTTAAATTTTAAATTTTAATAAATTTTATTCCAAATAAATAATTTTTTCGTTTAATTGGCCAACAAGCCTAGTCCTGGTCGGCCCACTTGAGGTCTCATTATGTCCGTACATTGTTGTTTATTTAGATAACCAGTGATTACGGAGTTTAATATATATTATTTTTATTTTTATAATTTATGTGATTCGAATAAAATTTAAAAAGTCATAATTTTAATATAATTTTTAAAAGTAGGCATTTGTTTATGAAATGAGCATAGACAAAACAAGACTAAAAACACATATAAGATTTTTTTAAAAAAAATTTACTATAATAAGTAAAATATTTTTCTTAATCAAAGTATGAAAAACAAATTACACAGTGATATTGCAAATCATTACCTTTTGCCAACCCGCCCAACACCCCCACCCGAACCCGCCTTCCGTTGACCGACCATCCCAACCATCCACCGGCCTCGAACCATCACTTCCCACCCATTCAATCCATATAATATTTTACTAGAATACATAAAATTAAATATTATAAAAATAATATATTTTTTTATATATCTTCTTACTAAATTCTGAAAAATAAATAAGACATTCACTTATTTTCTAATAAAATATTTTTGAAGAATATATTTTTCATAGAAAATATTTTTGACTCATCAAATTCTATTGATGAGTTTTTGTATGTGTATTCATTATTTTACTTGCTAAGCAAAACCCAAAATAATTAAGATTTACATGGTTATTCTTTTCATTTCATTTTAATTTTTGTTTGATCCTTATATTGGAAATAAATATTCTTTTTGTCTTTTAGATTTTTGTGATACATGAATCATGAAGGTTAGTAATTTGGGTTAGATACCTGCATTGTCATGTTCATGAATTAGGAAATATGAAAATTCTGATATATACACCTAACTAGGTCATATACTTCTATAAAATCATATATTAAAAACGTGCAATAATAATTCAGTATTAAGATTTGCCATTTCTTAAAAACTTGAAAGTCTGTAATTGCTTAACAATTTTATTTTATAATACATAGTTAATTAATTAAAAGGGTGATCAAATTAAACAATATGTCTTGTTCACCCGTTTTTCTTTTTTCAAGTATGATCATGTCATCTAGTAAGTACCCAGTATAATTTCATAAAGTGAAATCTAAAAAAAGAATGTGTGATTATTTTTACTTTCACACATTCTATTGGGACATTATATAATTGCCATATATGTTGCATGAAATGACAGAACTTACTTTTACGTTGGATAAGACTTCTCTCCATTTTCTCAAGTTTCTATTTGGATCAGAGACACATATCTTTACAAATTAAAGATTCAGATCTAATTATCTAAATTAAGGTCCTAACCATGATTAGAATAATAAAGATTTCATTACTACTTTATAAAAATTAGCAATTTCAAAATTGTAACTAAAACATATCTCATCTATAAATTTTGACTTGATACGAAATTTCAAAAAATAAATAAATTTTTAATATTATGATCTTCAATTAAAAATGTGTACAAAGTATCAAAGTAATTACTAATTTTATGATCTTAAATGTGCTACATGAAAATTTTAAAAAAAATTAAATTAAATGGACTAAAAAACATGACGTACAAATTGAAATCTAAAGGAGTAATATTTAACAACCTGAGTTCTGTTGCTTAAATTAGATTGTTATTTTTTATAGATTCTTATAGTTTACACGTTTTGTGTTTTTTTTTTATGTCATGAGAAATGTCTGCATATAATTTTTTTTTGTGTCATGTATTTTATCTTTCCGAATCGCGTAGTACACATGTATTTTACGCGTCAAAATTAAATTAATATATACAAATAAAAATATTGGTTACATGCATTTTGGTGTATAAAAGTTAATTTTGGGGTCAAATACGTTAGGTGTATAAACTAAATTAAGATATAGTTGGGGCTGCTTAACATTAAGAATATATTTACCTTGTACAAGCCTAATTGTTAAATATATAATCTTAAATATGCTAAATAGAAAATTATTAAAAAATATTTCTTAAAAAAATTAAGAGAGGAGCATCAAATATGATCCAAAACTAAATATAATCTTGAGTGGAAGAAAAATAATTCTATAAGTGATAAATATTTTTTAAATATGAAATAGTTATACAATTTCTCCCTAAAATGGGCTGTTAAGTTTAGAACTTAATATAAATAATTGTGAATTAAATTAATAACTTGTTCAAAAGTTATTTGATCTGACATGATAGGTAATAAGCTAAATAAAGAGTTAGGTCCAATTCGTCCAACATTTACTTTAATTTTATATCTTTCTTGTTTATTTTCTTATAGTAGCTTGATTATCTAATAAAAAAATCATCTTTAATTTATTATAATTATATAATATAATATACATCAAATTTGAAAAGTTCAAAAATATCTTGATAGGGTTTTTTGAGAGTCACTTGTGACTACATTTCAAGCCTCAATCAGTGCAACATTTAGATGAACTCAAGTATATTGTACGGATAAAAGGAAGACATTCGTAGATAAAAAATAGATTGTAATTGTATAAGCAATTCTCGTGTTTTAATCGTCATTGTTGAGTTTGGAATTCTAAATAGAATGACATGATAAGTTAAAGAAAAGTAAGGATGATGTCAAGTCATCATGTTCCTTATACCCTATATGATATACATTATATAATAATCACAACAAACTAATAAATAGGTGATTAATCCATTCAAATTTAAAGAGCTAGGGGAGTTACATTTTGATGGACTAAGTTTCATCAATATCCAAATCATATTATATTCACTGATTAAGAATAATTAAGTAGCATTATCCAAAATTGAAAAAAAAAAAAAAAACTAAACAACTATATATAAGAAAGATAATATATTAAAGTTCTAAACAGATAATACGACATGCATAATATGGTTATTGAATAAAACATCATTTCTACTCCTGGTGCTATCCACGCGTGCAGTCTCAAACTCAGCATGGTTCATGCATCATGTAATTCTGCGCCTCTGACGAAATTAGAATTTCAATTTAAAAGTTTTAAAATTTAAAAAAATAAATATATGAACTAGTCAAAAAAAATTTGATATGTATTATATATGCATAAAAAATAATATAATTTTTTATCGAAGAAGGTTCCGATGAACCCTTAAATTAAAGATGGCTCTGCCCTGTCAAGACCTATCTTCATTTTTTACTTTTTATATTTTACTATTTTAAAAGTATTTGATCAAAATTTACACAATTTAATTTTAAAAAAATTGAACCCATAGAATATTTACAACAAACATATTTCGTATTAACTCTGGTGTTGGCGGTATTGACTATTGACTTATAATGTATGTTTTACATGAAAAATATTTACAACAAACAAAAATATTTTACATAAAAAATATTTTATAGAAAAAAGTGAATTTTCTAATTTATTTTTGTTTTGGTAGGTACGTAAAAAATATTATTCTAAAATTAAAAACATTTGTACTCAATCAACAAATATTAAAATACAATAATATTAGTCTTGATTCAGATTCTGTTTATTTTTCTTATTGCCGGCGCACCTAAACTATTCTGATTAGGTTCAAAATTTTCAAACTTTTTATTTTGGTGATTTTTATGTTGTCTGCTATACGTATATGTATTTAATTAATTACAATTGACTGGCTAAGGAAAACCGAAACAACATTAATTAGTTAATCAAATCAAAATCAAAATAGAAAACTACTCTAATAATTAATTAATTGATTAATCACATTACGCGTTAACGAAGTTATATATATGTGATGAAACGTGAAGCAAGCAATTAAGCATAAGACTTAACATTTGTTATAAACAAAAATATATATGGCTTCTTCATCAATTGTTCTTTTTCCAGCTATGATTATGTCATCTAGAAAATTCAGAATCCCTAAAAAATTAACCAAAATCAGAGCTCAAAGTTATAGAGATGAAGGTATGTATGATATTTCCTTTCATTTTTTGTTGTTTATACCGATTTTAATTGCACAATATAATATTCTTACGCTATCAGATTATCTTAATGTTTACGCTAGAAACTTAGAGTAAGAAGATAATAGTTGTGTCCCTTTAGAATTATAAAAGTATTTTCGCTTGAGAAACTAACTTTTCATTCTCTACGGAATTTAAAAGAAGAGACAAAAACTTCTCTACTTCTTTCTTCTCCAATCCCTAAAAAGTTTTCAAGTAGACATTCTTGCGAAGGTTTTTTCTTCGAAAAGCGAACAAACTTTCTAAAGAGTATTGTTGGTGTAGATGTGATTACACTTTCTAATTAGTGAAACGAATTCAATGATCCTGCAGACTAACTGTTTGATTAGATTCTTCCTAAACTGTTGCCAAGATAGTGAAATTTGAATAGGCAACCAACTGAGCTACTAGTAACATTAATTAAGTTAAAATTGTATTTCAGGGAAATCAAGGCATGTTGTTGATGCAAATCTACAAGTATTAAAGGAAAGGATAGAAGAAGTGAAGATGAAAGAGAGATTGGAGAAATGTTTGGTATTTGAAGAAGAAGGTTGGAATTACACACCCACAAATGCAAAATTATATTATGACAAGAAACACAAAAAACAATTGGATGAATTTGTTCAACTTTTTTGGATGGTTAATGGGACTATTGGATTTACTATTCTTGGCTGCTCTCTTTGCCTCTGCCTTACTTCCCTTCTTATTCATTTAAATTGAGTTTTATGGTTAATTATTGAATTTACATTTGTAATTATATTCATGATTTACACATTTGTAATGGCAGAGCTTATTTTTTTAGACTAGCTCTGTTATATTATCAAAACAGCCTCTCTACTTCTATGAGGTAGTAGTAAGGTCTGCGTACATTCTAACCTCTCCAGACCCCACTTGTGGGATTGCACTGGATATATTGTTGTTGTTGTTCTGTTATATCATCTACATTACATTTAAGATCAATTCTGTAACATATTTTCTTTCTTACAATTTCAAAAGAGAATAAAAGGCTTTGCGGAGAAATTAACTCTGTGGATTCACCTACTCCTAGTTGCTAAAACTTCAGCTCAAATTTTGTATTTGTATTTTGATATCGCTATTTAATATGTATAAGTAATTATTATCGAGAATTCAATAAGCTGCATCTTTTAGAATCTAAAATCATTATTCTGCCTTCAAGTTGCAAGAATGCTATGTTTTATTATATGGGTAGATATAGATCACTTTCGTACATAAAAGTTAATTTAGGGGTCAATATATGTGTCTATATTTTATGATGTACTTTTTCTATCCCTCGTCAGTTGTTATTTACACCTTTTTAAACGTTAATTTAATGAATTTTTAAAGTTAAATTAATATTTTAAAATAAAAATTTAAATATATTAATATGATGAAAAAGTATAACTTAAAATGTTAATTAAATTTTTTATAATTTATCTTTACAAATAAAAATTAACTGTGACAACTAAAATGAATATTAAAATTTGTTAATATATGTGTTTTGGTATAAATAAAAGGGAAAGAAAAAGACAAATCCATGTGACAAGTTGTGGCTGCGTAACATTAAAAAAGAAGAATGATTTCCTTGTATGAATCTAATAATACTCAGCAAAAGAACAAAAAACAGCTTTATCTTTTTCTTTTCTTTTTTTCCTGTTTATGTATTTGCGTTAGTTATGAGGATTACAGCTTAGGCTACGTGATTAATACCTAAGAATTTGTTTTGGACCTTTCAAGGAGTGTGACTTTGGCCTCACTTATTTTTCGTATAAAATTTATATAAATATCTAGATATTAAAGATCTGAATATTAAATAACAATAATTATTTATTTTTTAATAGTTGAGTGAAAAAAATTATTGTTATTTAAATTTAATAAAATATTAAATTAATTCAATATATATCAGCAAAATAATTTTAGAAAATCATATGACAGTTAATAGAAAACATGACTAGCGGTAATGATTGTAGGTGTTGATCGGAGATGGCGTCAACTAATGGTGGTGTCATGATAGTAGCTAGTGGAGGCTGACGGTAATGACTAATGATTGATAGTGATAGTTGATGGTAAAGGTTGATAGTTACGATGAATGATAATGATGGTTGACAATATATAGTGATGATTGATGATGTTGATTGGTGATTATTGTATTGATGGTAATTGTGTTGAATGGAGTATTGTAAATGATGGTAACAATTACGATGGTTGATTATAGTGATTGAAAATAGTAATGATTGTAGATGAGAATGATAGTTGTGAGCGATAGATGACAATGGTTATAGCTGTAGATGACAATATTGACCTACTGAATGCATTGACACTTCAACTCCCTCTTCTTATAATATACTAAATTAATTAATTTTTTATTCGATTAATCTTAAAAGAAATAAAAACATATTCTATTGTCAATGTATGATAAATTGGACTCAGAGAATTCTTGTTTTTTTTTTTTTCTTCTTCAAATTTTGATTAAAAGAATCTTCAGATTATATGTGAAGAGTTACTATTTTAAAGTTTAATGAGCACTCCTTGTTTCTTTTTATTTCAGTTACTTCATCTGTCCATTTTATTTATCATTCACAATCTTTAAAAACTATTAAATTAAATTATTTTTATATATTCCTTAATTTCAATTTAATGCTACTTTATTTTTTCAATCATAGAATTAGAAAAAAGACAAGCGTCTTTCGTCTTCAAATTTGAGAGACCTCATTTTTTTTTAGAAATAATATGCTATAGATTTATTTTTTTTAGAAAAAGTATTGAGTAAGTACTATTTGAGAATTATCAGAAAAAGTTTTGCACATCAGAAGTATGATTATATCATCACTTTAAAAAAAATTACGGAAAGAAATCAATTTTACTTCTTTTTAACAACTATACATTTCAAAGAGTTTGAAGAAAAAAATTCGCGAGAAAATATATTAATTTACTTTTAAAGTTAAAGACCTCCATTCGATTTCCACTTTAGGCTAATGTAGTTGAGCCGTTCCTGCTCTTTCTATTTACTTTTACTTGTCATGTTTGAACTTGAACCACCCATTAAAATAATAATAATAATTAAAATGACTATTCTAACACGCCATCCCTATGAATTGATATTTAATATTAGGTCTTGAAAAATAATTTAGAAATAAGTAATTGATATCAATGATAATATATATATATAGTTAAAGGCGACAATCATGTTATTGTACATTATTGATTTATACATTAAACAAATCAAAAACTGAACTAATAACCCAATAAAAAAATTTACGAGATCATTAAAAATAATTGACCCAATAATTCTATACCGATAATAGTGTTTTATCGATTAAATCATCTTCGCAGAAATCAACTAAATCTAATTATTTGTGACAATATCTTAAAGATCTCTTTAAGTATCTCTATGTTATTGCATCAAGGATATATCTTAATACATACTAGAAGAATGAAAGTATATATACGATGTATAACTAGAGATTTTCTTACAATTTCAAAAGAGAATAAAAGATAACTAGAGATAGCAATGAAGCAGAGCAAATTTAATATTATGCAAGTGCCAAGCTGATTAAAGTACTTATTTTTCAAATTAAAGCAAGGCGAAGTGAATTGCATTTTTAAAGTATCAAAAATAGGAATAGAAAAAGAAATCAAATCTCTGTAATTATTAAAAATTCAAGATATAAACTTTTTATATCAAATTGACTTTAATTATACCTTCTTTCTAAATTCTAAATTAGATATATTCAGTAAATTATTAATTAAAAATAGTTAATTAACGATTGAGGAACAATTGTTGAGATGTTAACTCAAAGTAGCTAATTAATAGTTAAGATGTTAATTAGTGAAAAATTTAAAAAAATTATAAATTTTACTTTTTATATTAAATTCAAAAAAAAAAAAAACATGTGAAACGAATTTACATGGGACGAGTTTATATAGTATGGGGCCTAACAGGTTGAAAATGAAAATACTCAACGGGTAGAGTGGGGTGGGGCGATTTAAAAAAATTACGGGTTCAGCTTAACCCGCCTCCACCCTTACCCTTGCCACCCCTAGTCAGTAACTCATAACCTCGGCAACCATAAAGTGGCAACTACATGTGGAGCTACAAAACGATGTAGTATATGGGGAAAGTGAATTTTTTGCGTAAAAACATTTAAGGGACAAAAATGTAAAACATTAGTTGAGAATTTTACAGATCTACTGCTTGTCTTCCTTGGGGATGTCCTTCTTGGGTATCTCCTTTGGCTTTGCCTTTTCCATTTCCCTGCAGAAACATCAATCGCATATATGTTCATCTGATATACATAAACACGACGACTGGCAACAATCTTTCTGAGTAACCAAGCCAGACAAGACTTCAAAATATGTTCTTTTGCTCATACTTTCTGGAATTTCTTTAACTGCACATGCATAAACTACCAATCTAGGTTGCGATATGATACGTAATCAAACAACAAATTAGCAAACATTAAGGATGGGTCTACTTGCCTTAAGGATGGGTGTACTTGCATAAGATTTATACATATCCTAGAACAACCTATCAAAACATAGTTTAAAACTACAAATACTATTTGATCAATTCAAGAGTCAAAGGCCAATAATAATTACGCCACCTGATATGTCTGGAGAATGCAACAACAAATGAACATGGGGACACACCCACGAAGACATTGATCAGAGGCATAAACCCCCGAAATGGACTCAGGGGATGTATCAACCAATATAGTTGGGATGCATCCACCTAGACAAATCTCAGCCAATCTCAGCCAAACGACCCTAAAATTAACCTCTCACACTAAAACCCTAATAAATGCAACCAAGTTTTGGTATTAGTGTTATTCACTGACCTACCACATGAAGTGATTAAGTCTTCTGTGATTCCAACGAGCTAGTCAATGTGAGCCATGGCAGCTTGAGTAGCTTATGCTCAGATGCTCTGAGCTATGACAAGACCTAGAGCAATGGTGTTTATGCGGATTGATAAGCATATAGCTCTTCTACAAAACAGGATGATCAACCTTTAAACTATAGTTTTTTTAGAGATGTTTTGCAGTATAAATATATTTTAACTTGTGAAAACATCTTAGTCGTACTGCTTTTACGACTAACATGTGTGAAGAATTTTTACTGTGTCTGTACGTAGAGCTTAAACTCTTCCGAGATAATGTAGTTTCTCTATGGATATTTTGTGATGGTGTGGTCAATTTTGATGACAGGCATGATACATTGGTGTTGATCAGTGGAGGAAGTGGCATAACTCCATTCATTTCTATCATCAGAGAGCTGATATATATGAGCTTAGCACTGAAATGCAAAACTCCCAAGATTCTATTAGTTAGTGTGTTCAGGAACTCTTCTCAACTCTCTATATTAGACCTACTTCTTCCTATAGCAGGGACTCCTTCAGGATGTTCTTCTAATCTTGACCTACAAATTGAGGCTTATATAATCAGAGAGAATGAACCAGCACCAGAAAAATCCGAACCCCTTCGGACCATTTGGTTCTAACCTGACCACACTGATGCACCCATAACCCCCTTTTAGGCCAGAACAATTGGCTTTGGCTTGCTGCTATAACATCATCTTTGTTTGCTCTGTACCTTCAATTTGTGGGACTTCTTTATTAATACTATGTTTACCCTATGGACCATGGTAATAACAAAGTGCTCCCATACCACACAAGAGCTTTGTTCAACGTGTTGTTTATAGCAGCTGCTATAGGGGTTGCAGCAAGTGCAGCCTTCCTTTGGAACAAGAAGAAACGTGCTAGGGAAACTAAGCAGAGTCAGGAAAATCTATGAACTCATTATTAGCTTATAGTGAATATGATTAATTGCCACAACTCTCAAAACTATATCAAAGGGCACATTCAGGAGGTGAGACAACTTTTAACTCAAGGAAGGTGCCGCACCCAACATTGTTTCAGAGAAGCGAATTTTATGGCAGATAATCTTGCTAATATTGGGGTTCACACAAGAGAAGAGAAGTTCTTCACTCAAGCTATTCCACTTCCAGAGAATGCTAAAAGTTTTTGTTAAGAATGATCAAAGAGGATATATTCATTTCACGATGAAAACCAAGAAAGGACACTTCACTTTTGAACAGGACTAATCCCCTCATGATATTTTTATTCTTTATCAGTACCAAATCATCATGCATAAATGCAACATTGCAGAGAAGTCCTCTATATTGTTTATAATTGTGCTTATTTAATTATTTTCTTAAGGATGAGTTCACTCATACTGCATTGTATCCTGGAAGGTAAGGTTTTAGTCCTCCTCTGTGTATATTTTTGGGAGCTTATATAGACTGGTAGGGGTCATGCCAAACCCCCCATCACCATGAGAGAGTATAGCCTGGTGAATGGTTTATAAACTTAAAAAAAAAAAAAAAAAACTAGTGCTACAAAAATAGATCACTGATTTTGCTTATCACTGTCCATTCAACAACGGCTAAGAATAAATAAATTCAAACTTGAGACAGAATGCAGAAAAATAGTAACTTCAACCAGCCAGAAAAGAAAATGAAGAGACCAAATAGAAACTGCAAAGTGAAAGGGAAGCAAGAATACATACTTAGCAGCAGAAGCGGACTCTTCCTCGAGCCAGTGGCGGATTTGACGAACATTACGCTTGAAGATGGAGGCAGACTGTTTGATATCGCTCCTCATCAGTAAAACCACGGCGCTTACTCCGGCCACCGTCAGTATAAAGTTCGTTAAAGCCATGAATTCCGTTTCTCTGATTGGTATTCCAACGTCAATAGCTCTAAAATTGCATGAATTTTGCAATTAATCAAGTAGAGATGAAGAGATGATTAACAGAAAACAATGAACTGGAAACATTATGTAGATGAATAACCAGAACGCCATAGGTACTGTTCTCATTAGTTGGGCATATTTACCACTAATGCATAACATAACTTGGGAAATTTAGATCTTGCGTATCTGACCATCTAAAATTCCACAAATTAAGCATCAATAATCAAAAATTAAGATACTTAACAATTTCTCTATACTCATAACCAGCTCATACAAGTCAGCGAAACACAGAACAGAAACGTTGATGATGATTACACATACAAATTTGGTACTAACTGCAAACCATTGACATTATACACCGAGAACAGAAAAACTACACAAGTATAAACACACCGACAGATCATCAATTACTCAACCAAACGATATGTCCTGGAAAAATTTTGTATATGAATAAACAAAACGCCATAGGTACACTGTTCTCATTACTTGGGCATATTTACCCACTAAAGCATAACATAACTTGGGCAATTTACATATTGCGTATCTGAACTTCTGAATTGTAAACTACACAACCACTCGTCCAAAAAGACCCATAGTTGTAAAAATTATAGAACTCAAATTATCTGACCTTCTGAATTGCTAACACAGTAGCACTTGCTAGAAGAAAAACCTATCATTGTAAAATTTTGAATTCGAGGAGACATGCTTCTCACGAGCAAGGGCGGCTCAACACTAAAGCCACTAAAGCAGTGGCTTTAGGCCTCAAAAAATAAGGGGCTTCAATTTACAAATCCCCAAAATTCGAAGCTCAAATATATATATATATCCGAAGACGCAATAAAGTAATAAGTTCGATTAAAGGAAGAACCAAAAGCACTGAGCAGAAGAGTGAAGATGAAGGAGATACATACGTAAAAGAGACGACCAGATCAAGCACCAGACGATCGCGCACTTGGAAAAAACAAAATACCCAACCCTAGAATCAACTGTCTTATTTCATTCAGTTGCTATTAATTTGAAAATTTAATAAATACTCCCCACCTTCACTTTGTATTACTAGTTTAAATATTATAATATTTATTTTGATTCTTACTTAAATTTTATTGTGTTGTATCATTTAAATTTATCATTAGGTAATAACAAAAAAATTCATTTTGTCTAACGATCAATTTAGTATGGTTGCATCGTTACTTTAATATTTTCTTCTCATTTTTTTATTCTATTTATTATTTAATAATTATATTTTATCATTCATCCTATCTTTTCATGATATCTACCACGTACTCTACAATTTCTTACAGATTTATCATTTAAATTATGGATATATGACATTATCTAATGATGGAGAACAATACAATTTATTCAAACATTATATTCATTGAAATAATACAGTACGATATGAAAGAATACATAACTACCGTCCAAACAAAGTGTAACATAAATACTTTTTTCAAAAAGTAAAATAATGATAAGTAAAAGTGAACAGATGGAGTACATCTTAAAATATTAGTCAAAAAGTGTTTTTGACTATAAAAATGAAAATTATGACACTAAAATGAGACATGGGAAGTGATAATTTATTAGTTATCTCTTGCACATATTTTCTATTTCTTAATCTGTTTAATTCTCTTCAATTTGAATAAACATATTTAAATATTAACTTTGTTATATTGTCTTCAATTCTTTGAGATATTTTATAAAACATTTCAATCTCAAACTAACTAGATTATCAAATAATTAAATTTTAAAATTTATTATCTTAACTTTAAATGGCTTCTAAAGATATTTTGATTATTTGACTGTTCAAAAATGAAATAAATATATTATGAAATTTGTTTCATGTTTTATTTAGCTTCCTCTAAATGTTGATTATATTACACTCAGTGTGCAAATATTCAACTTCAAAGAGAGATAAAACAAAGAGCCTAAAAAGTTTCTAAGTTAATAATTGCTTAAAAAGTGAAAGAGTACACTCTTGCTCTAATTTGGAGATTAGCCATATCGCTTCTTAATTATATTGTTTAGTGATTAGGAAGCCATTATCTTCTGAAGGAATGAGTTGTAGAATGCACCAACCAAATCATTTCTTGATTTTATTTCCACCTTCGTTCAACACATTAATCATGGAGTTATTTTTATTAAAGTTTGATATTTATATAAATATAAATTTCATCAAAGTTTAATATGAATATCAAACAAAGATAACTTATTTTTACTATATGAGGTTAAGATAACTGAATAATCTTGATATATTTTTATAACTAGCAATAAATGTAAAGTGATTCCACTAATTTATTTGGAGTTTACAGGTGGATACCTAATAGCTAAAATATCATTTTCTCATTCAAAAATATACATTAATCTTCAATATACAAATAACACCTCTTTTTCCTTTCTAGTAACCAAAGTTTCGTCATACTTGATCGAGTATTAAAATACATTATCTCAAAATTAATTTGAGAAGTTCAACCTTTAAAGTTTTAATACTGCACTTAATTAATATATTTAAATTTTTTCATGTTAGTTGAAACAGGTAGGACAAAATCAAGGCTCAAATTAATTGTATTATCAGTAGCCCTAGATGATTTCTCCAATTGATCAGAATAAATTCCATTTAGCTGAACATCTTCAATCTTTAATAATATTTTCAAAAAAAAAAAAAGTATTTTGATGGCAATCAAATATCGAAGAACTTAAATTTCATAGTGATTAAAAAGCAATGTTTACAACAACAACAGAACATGAAAAATAAATATTTTTGCGGAATATGTAAACAACTGAATATCTTGATTATAGCACATGAATAGAGTAAACAATCAAAACAGTATATCTTTAAAAAATATAAAAAATGATAAAATAGTTAGATACTAATTATAATTAATATTCTTTAAGAGCGATATATATTTTTTTAAAAAAGTATGATAAACATTTTGAGATGGATGGAGTATATCATTTATCAACAACAAACAACAACAATATTCTCAGTGGAATCCCACAAGTGAGGCCTAAGAAGAGTAAAATGTATGTATACCTAACCAATATCTCATAAAAATAAAGAGGTTGTTTTTGGAAGATCCTCATCTCAAATATGTCAAGCATCTACTAGATATAAAAAAAAGGAGAAAAAAGAAGAACGACTTAAGTGGAAATCAAATGATGGTATATGAAATGGATAATGACAACACAAAATACAAAGACATAACAAATTTTACTGACCTACTGTATCACAAGTCAAATATCATTTATCATGGCATCAAAACACGATATTTTTTCTTTATGCTCTAAAATTTTTCACAAAGTTAGTTACAAAGTCATGAAATTTACAGCCACCAAACACAAAAGTTCAGCTCTCGATCCTTCAATCAGAGCCTCACTCAAAAAAGATCAATTGAATAAAAAAACCAAACAGATTTTGTGAATTAAATGACGAACATTTCATCTTTTTTTTTTTTTCCCTTTCACGATAAACAAATGGTATATATCCTAATCTTTAAAAGAATGGTTTCTCCTTACTAAAATTCAAAGAGAAGTTGAATGAATAAAACTAGTTCAAAATCCTCATCTTGAAGAAACTGGTTCTTCAGCAATAGTTTCCAACAATGGTTTCTTTGACCTGCACATAGACAATCTCTGCTTGAATTCTTCAGTTGAAAACTCTTCAATATCATCCAAATTCAACTTGGGCAAAGCTCCCTGAATGTGTTCGATTTCCGCTCCAGACGACTCTGTACATTCAGGCAAGATTGCTGCCACCCTTTTGGAAACAGAGTTAGCAGTCAGTAACAGAGCACCCATATCCCCTGCTGAAACAACAGAATTCAATCTTTTCATTGGAAACATGACATAAGCATTCCCCATTTCAAGATCTTCATCAGCATTCAGTGCAGAAAATCTCCTTCCTATATGAAGTGACCTGGTGTTTACAAGAAAGAAATTGGGGGTTTCCATCATAAGCTCTGCCGCTTTGATTGGTTGATAAAAATGACTGAGTTCACCACTTGGGAATATGACTTTTATGCCTCTTGATTGTTTGTTGCCTCCTGGTCCTGATAAAGTGCAAGAAATATAGTTGCCCATAGTAAGAAAACAAGATTGAATCTTTCTTGATTGTGAAAAAATGAGAGATGAGTTGTTGGATTTGATTGTTGAGGATGAGAAATGGGGTTTGACATATATATAAAAATTGAAGGGAATGTTGGTAATGGAGATACAGGAAAAAGTCAAAAAATAATTAATAGAAGACAGTTGTAGTATAAAGAAAAGGGCACATGACAGTTGACATCCGCGTCTGATGATATATAGTACCCGAAGTTGAAAGGAAAGTGCGTTTATCTAGTTGGTCTGTATGATTGGGATTAAGTGCGTGTGGAGGCCACTCATCTTTGGCCAAACTTTACGTATCATTATTTACCAAATTCTGGAGTCACACGCAAACCATTTCACTCGTCTTAATCTATATTTATTTGTCTGTACAATATTTAAAAGTGCAAAAGACTCTTAAAAATATTACTTGAACTTTTTATTTTTCATTAAAATTATCTATTTTTTATTTTTATTTAATTATATTTATAGTATTGACTTTTAAAATATATAGAAATAAATAATAAAATAATGACTTGTAGCCGTAGAAAGACTCCTAAAATCTTTCTTATAGGATATACTTCTACTTCTTCCTTATTTGAATCAAGAAAATACCCTGTGCTGTCGCAGGAAAATTCTAATTTACTATGAGTTCTAGTTAGTGATATAATCTCTGTATGTAGGACATTTATAAATAAATATTTATCAAAATTACTTCTGTAGTAGATTATTTATTTTATTATAAGCTCACAATTTAATTTAATTTTTTTCGCTTTTGATCACACACAAATAGTAAGAGTAAGATGATGTTTGGCCTTGTGATATAATATTTTAGTAGGATTAGACATGCATTTATATCTTATGTTGTTATTGTCCACTTTATATTTGTTGCTTTGTTGTATTTATATACTTTCATTTGTTTTCCACTTCAGTAGTTTCTCTTTTTCCTTCTTTTTCATATTTAGTATCTTCTACTTATGACACTTAATATGTTTTAGACGAGGGTCTTTTAGAAACAACCTCTCTATCTCTATGAGGTAGTGGGTAAGATCTACGTATAATTTTCGCTCTCAAGACCCCACTTGTGAGATTTTCAATGAGTATGTTGTTGTTGTTGATGATGAGAAGCACAAATAAGAATAGAGTTGTACTTTAAAAAGGTGTGAGCCTAGTGATCTCAACATCAGACTAATTTCATATTTATTCGAATATTACTGAATAAAGTTATTTGATATGTGTATTGATAAGAAATGTGAATTTATCGAAGTGCGCATAGATTGATATCAACACCAAAATAAAATAAATTACCTATTTCGTTTGGCTATATAAATGTGCAGCAAGAATTTAGACCAAAATGGCCACTAAGGTTTGATGGTTGGAAGTAAATTTCAAGTGGGGTACGAGAGCATTATCTCCCAACCTCTATTTTTTTGAAAGATAGAAAAGTTAGTTGCAACTTAACATAATAACCTAAAGAACTTGAATAAAGCTAAATTTGTTGTGAGTGAGATTAGCTGTGCTGTCCAAAACTCCACTAAGTTGAATTTTATATTATACTACCACCGTTCATTTTACTTTTTTAATACTTAAAATACCACATCTTTTAAGGAGCAACAAATAATATGAATATAATAAATTTAATGTGAAAAAACGAATATAGTTAATAATAATAATAATAATAATAATAAATTAAAAATTAAATTATAAATTATTATTAAGAATTTAGATTATAAATTATCTTTTAATATTTTAAAACAAACAAATAAAAAATAAATATCTATTTTAGTAAAATGAACCAATAAAAATAGACGTAATATCAGTATAATCAGATGGAGGTGAAATTTTATGGGTGCAAAAGCTTACCTTAAAGCTGAATTTGGCTTCAAATATACTCTTCATGTTCCATATTAACTGAATTTATGAGGTAATGCACACATTGCCCTTTGTAAAATCATAAATATGTAGTATAATTTATCTCCTAAAAAATATAAAATTTCAATAAACGAAAGGGTAAATATGAAAAAAATTTCAAACATTTTTTTTAACTTTGAATAATTTAATTAATTTGAGACGGAGTGAGTAACAACGTCCAATTTCCAAGAAAAAGCAACTCCAGGATGGTTGCCGCGTTACGAGATCACATGCACAATTTTTCACTACCAAAGAACATTAGTGGTACTATAATTATTCTTATATAGTCTGATTAATTCTTTTTGGAAATTATTATTAAGATAGTTTGTTTAGTAATAATTGGTCGTGTACTAAATCATTAACTTTTCCATCTTACTATTAAATGTCTTTGTTGAGAAGCCATCTCATATTCATTCATATATATAACAAAGAAATAATATATTGTCAACTCACCGTCCTCTTTTGCCGTACAGGGAATTCACGGGCAGAATACTCTGCAAGTCTGTATCCAATCTGCTAGTGTTCCAAATTTTTTTTTAAAAAATATTTTTTATTTTACGTGGTACTCTTTGATTTAGTACGATATTTAAGAAAAAAGAAAAAATTTTAAAACTTGTGGTCTAAAATCATTCTTAGATATTTATGTAGATGAAAATTATTTCATTAAGGGTAAAAAAGAAATTTTAAAGGTAGATTATTTTCGATGGTGACATTCATTTTGGGGAAAAAAAAGTGTTACATAAAATAAGATTGAAGGAGTAACTTTTTAGCTGTAAAATTCCAAATTTGCAAGAATTCAAAAAATTATATAAAACACAGGCTAAAATTAGAAAAACAGGTGATGACTTTTCAAATCAATCGATAATTAGAAAAACATGTGATCCCTTAAATTTTACTCCAAAATGACAAGTTGCTAAGTGTGCAAAAAATCAAATCTATTGATAAATTGAATTGAAAAATTATTATCAAGTTATCGGGTTAATGAGTTTTTAATGGTTGTAAAAAA
>DF357646.1:28891-42658 GCA_000787875.1 Solanum virginianum | reverse complement strand
ATATCGATTTGTTACTGATTTAATATATTTAAAAATTAATAAATCAAACTAATGATACATAAAATTAAATCGAACTGATTGATGCACACCCTCTCTTTGCCGAATAGCCACAGTCAAATCCAAAGTCTTGTTCCTTTATTGCTCTTCCCTTGTACTAATCCATAACTCTACATCTAAGTCAAACAAATTATCTTCTTTCCCACTCCAACAATTTTTAGTAGTATAGTACTAATTTTAATATGTGCAGGTCAAACCATATTTAATACCAAAAGATAACACAAAGCCAAGCAATGTATACATTATACTAACACAAAATCAAATAGATGAAAGTCAACTATGGAATTATATTAAACTCATTTACAATTCATCATTCATGAACCAGAATGAGATCAAGTATTCTTCATAGATTTTTTTTCAAAATTATGGTCATATATGAATTAATTAGAAGCTGTTAACTAGCTAGCACGCATTCTCCGTACAAAATGGATGCTTAAACCAATGGTCCGCATGGACACTATTAGAAGTTGAGATTTTAACCATGGTGAATTACTGGAATATTTGTATTTTTAGAATATGATTTTTCATTTATTTAATTTTTTCACTCAATCGGCTCGTGGAAAAAATGCATAATATGAATAGGAACTGGTGGCTCGGTTGATTGACACCCCTTATTATCTTTTCTTTTCTAACTGATTCATTAAGAATATCTACGAGAATTAGGAACTGAACAATTTTCAATGTGAAATTTAGTAAAAAATAATAATTTTTTAGTAACGGAAGGAACTATCAAAATATTGAATTTATCAAAAACATGTGTCTTTTGACCTTGGCTACCAAGCATTAATGAATTACGGTCACGTGAATCTCGGTCATCTAATTAAATTCGATATATAGTTTATGTAATTTTAAAACATATTTAGTATTATTTGAACTCTTGTGTTCGAAAAATAATCAGTGATACAATTATGTTTTTTTGGCGGGATTTCTCATCTAGTGTTGGAGTTTGATTATTCTGAATTCGTACCGTAAAGAGTTGGGGAGAAACACTTACTGCTAAAATTTTTTTCAAATTTAAAATTTGAACTCAAGACATCTGATTAAGAAAAGAGCAGCACATCCATTGTATCACATCCTTTGTTGATGAGTGACCTGAGAGTTGATGTTTCAAACATATTAATACTAGGTGTTTGATCATGTTTTATTGTGAAAATAGAAAAAAAAAAGTTTTTGTTTTCAAATAAAATTAAAATATGAAAATTGGCAGTCGTGTTCGACTTTGAAGTAAATTAAAGTTGTTTTTTGAATTGTTATAAGTAATTTAGAGTGATTTTTGAAAAAAAGGCTAAATATATTTTTATGATCAAACATTTGTTTCAGAGGTTATCTCTAAAAAAAGTAAAAAAAATAAAAAATTATGACCAAACATTATGATTTAGCGTTTTCCAATTTTTTTTTTTTGAAGAGTCTTTGTGCAAAAGCTTCCAAATTTTTAAAACACAAAATAGTTTTTAGGTTTATAGTTTTTGCTAGATAAAATGGGAACTTTTCTAAATTCTCAAGCGATCGTTCATTTCTTTAGAAAATTATATAGAATCTCTATCAAATATAGTGGTCTTGATCTTTTGCTCTTTATAAGAAAAGTTTTACAGAATTTTTTTTTTTTAATTTTAAGTTGAATCAAATTACATCTCTTATGGAGACATTTTTGCAAGACATTTCTTATAAGAGGCAAAATATCAAAAGAACGAGGGAAGAGAGGAGAGAGAGGAAAAGGGGAGAGAGAAAATAAACAAAATTCTAATTATAATTATAAATCATAAAATTTTCAAACTATAATGGTATATTATAAATCATGCTTTAATAAGACCTTTTTTGGAGCTTTAAGATTAGCTTTTGATATTCCTATTTTAGCACTATATTCTTTGTTTTGTGGTTCCATTTGTTGTCTTTTGAGTCTTTCGTATTGAGGAGCCGTTTGGTAGAAGAGATCAGGAGAATGGTATTAGTTAATATTATGTTTGGTAGAAATTTGGACGTATGGATAACTAATTCATGTATTAGTTAATACCTCATACATGGTATTAACTAATATCTCTCATTTGGTGGTATTAATTAATATTTTGAATTTAATACCATGAGATTATATATAAAGGCAAAAATATTCCTTAAATTTTTTTACATTTTTTTTATTTTCTTGATTTTATGTTTTATATTTATAATTTTGTAATAGTAAATTTATTTAAATGATTCTTAATTTAATGAAGAGTTAAAATTAATTCTATTGAAATAAAACAAAAGAACAAAATGTAAATTAGAGTTTTGTGAACTTATAAATTTGTAATTTATATTCAAATGTGTAGATACTGCTCAAAATGACGTTAGTATATAATTTCTTAATATATAACGATATAAATATTTAATAATTATTTTAAATTATAAAATTTAAAATTTTATCTTTAATGTTATGTCAAATTAAAAATATTATATAAAATAAAAAGAAGGGGTTGATTTATAATTCAAGTAAACATGTGGCTATATAACAGTGAAAAGAAATGCATGCCTACACCAAATCATCACAACCTTTACTGTCCTTAAATGTCTTTGTCTCATTTTCATACATTATTTCTGTGACACACTCTCTTTTTTTCCTCAATTATATGTGTAAAAATCAATCAAAATATAATTTTAACATAAATAATATACATATTCCCATTTTTGTTTCCCATTAATGTTAGAATAGTGAAAGGATATAAATAAACGATTTTTCTGGTTACATGTTAAGTATTAAGATCTGTTCACCAAGGTGGCTCATAAAAAATAAATGATTCAAATTAAATATTTTTTTAAAGTTATGTTTATTTATATATTTTTTATACATTTTATTCACATAATCTTTTATAAAAATATTATAATTAATTATAATTTAATAATATCTTTTTAATTTCAATTATAGACATAACATTTATTGTAATATTATGTAAGATAAGAATAATATATATAAATTATTGTATCTTACTTAGCAATACACATACTTAAATCTCTTTTATTGATCAAAGTATTTGAAATTTTTTTCAATACAATCAATTGTTACATAAATTGTCAAAATTATTCAAAAATAAAATTAAGACTTCATTGAATATACTATCAATTATCCTATTAAAGAAAATGTCAATTAGAATATTGTTTATACTTATATAATATTTCATAATATTTTTAACTAAAAAAATAATATTATAATAATTATCCCTATAATATACTTTCTTCGTCTCGAATTAATTAAAATTTTAAGGTAATGCACATATATTAAGAAAAAAATATAGACAAAATTTAAATCATATTTTCTACTCATGCCCTTTAAGAAGTCATAATATCTAGTATAATTTATCTTCCAGAAGTCATAAATGAAAGGGCAACAACAACAACAATATACCCAGTGAAATTGGGGTCTGGAGAGGTTAGAATGTACGCAGACCTTACCACTACCATAAATAAAAGGACAAATATAATTTTTTTTTAATTATTTAAATATTGAAAAAATTTTAAAAATTTAATTAATTTGGAATAACTAATACCCATATTACCAGTAATACACAACTCACTCCACCTACCAAACAAGCCTTAGGTATTTTGTTTCTTTTCAAGTGTGCTATTGGGTTATACAGACGATCAGTACTAACATTTTACAACGCCTTCATTAGATCTGTTCGTCTCTTTTATGTATGTATATCTCCTTCATCTGCGTTTGGTTCTTCGTTTAATCGGTTGAATTTATTATTTTTTTAACGCATGTTTTCGTATTTGAGCGAACTGAATTTGGGGGTTTTTAGTTCATTTTTTGGGCCTAATAGTGGGTTTAGGGTTGAGCCGCCCTTGTTTGAGCGAACTGAATTTGGGGTTTTAGGGTTTAATCGAATCCCCATCTGGAAATTACACTGTTCAAGTAGGGCAAAAGCAAATTTATATTCTTAACAAAACAGAAGCTTCTAGTTTTAATTCCCTTGTTAGAATTCCTGGTACTGCCCCTGGATTTGCCTTGTTTTGATATTTCCTCGTGACATGCCATTAGTCATTGTTATAAACGCATTATATTGCCTCAGGACATTGGGGGTGATAATTGGAGGAATTGACTGCCACAACGGTGACAATGGGTTAAAAAAGTAAATGTTGATTATGACTTCAAAAGTTAAATCTTGAACATATGCAAATATATAATGCCATTTTTTTCACCTTTTTTTTTTTGGAAAACCAGTGATTAAGGGTTGGCGAGTAGAAGTTGGTTATTACACTAGAGATGAAATCTTGATCTTATGCAAATGTATAACATCCTTTGTTCTTTGTATTTTGTAGTCTCTAGGCACAATTCTTTTAGTTGGAAGACTATACAATGCCGCTGGGACTGATATTAGGTTTAGCGAGATCGTTCAGAAGAAAGCGTACTTCATCTCTTGATATTCTTACTACAAAACGGGTTCCTCGGGGCTTCTACAAGGGAAAAAATTGCAAGCCTACTGGTTTTCACACTCGCAAAGGTTTGGAATTTCTATATCTAGTATTGTGAACTAGGAGTGCTATCCTTTTGTCTGTCTCCCTGGTTGGAACAGATTTTCTATAGCTTTATGTAAAAATCCAGTCTCCTTGATGTAAAAAGATTATGTGTTTGCAGTATCCACATTCTGACAAGTTACTAAGCTCCAGCTAAGGCTTTTAAATTTCTTGTTCATTTGGCCCAGATCATGTTTGTCTAAATTCATAATGTGCCTGTGATAAAGTAGAAGTACTGAATTCCTTCTCTTTGAAGGCTCACTATTCCAGCGTTTTATGAGGCTGAAAATCAATAATTATTTATCGTCACATAGATAGCCTCTCTATCTCTATGAGGTAGTGGTAAGGTCTGTGTACATTTTACCGTCCCCAGATCCCACTTGTGGTATTTCACTGTGTAAGTTATTGTTTTTATTTATCATCACATAGAGATCGTTCTTTCTTGTTCCAGGTGGTTATGTTCTTGTGCAAGAGAAGCTGCCTAACTACGTAGTTCCAGATTTGACCGACTTTAAGGTACTTAACATTGACTGAAGTCTTGACGAATTAATATTTTCTCTGATCAATGTACTTTTCGGCTGCTCACCTTCCAGCCTTTCATCTTGATGAAGGGAAATCAAACTTAAAAAATTATGATAATTCATTGTTCCCATTTACATTCATCAAGAGCAGTATTGTCAAAGGTGCACTTAAACCCTAAAGTGAGTCATAAAGTATGTTGAGCACTTCACCTTGCTTTATGGCACTTCAATGTCCTCATCTAGGCACAAAGTCATACTTTACCTTGCCAATGAGTGTAATCCTAAAGATGTGACACTGAACAACTAATATTTCACTTTATCATAATTTTTGAATTTCTTAGTCATATATTTTTTATTTCATGCTTATGATTATTAATCTTGAACTACAGATGCATGTTTGTAGTTTTTTCTCCATTTGCGACTTTTTTCCTCAAAGCCATCACTTAATCTACGCTTAAACCCCGAAAGGATTTTATAGTTTTTTGTGCCTTTCACTTTTGATAACACTGATCAAGAGTAAGTTTTCTGTAAATAATTTGCTAAAAGTAAAGGAGGACCATGCTTTCATTCTTCATTAAATGGTGTTTCCACCTTTGATCTTAGCCCGTTTTAGGTTATACAGTTCAGCTGGAACACAGCAAGTTGCTTGTAGTCCTTTGATCTTTTTATCCTTCCTGCGATTCCAAGATTATGTCTTCTGCAAGGAGAATCAAGCAGACAGAAGATAGGGAACGAACCGTTTTCCTCATCCCATTCCCATCCTTGCATAAGTGAGAGAATCTCTTATTTGACAGCTGTTGTTTCCATATTCATATGTTCATATATTTGTCATTCATGCTACTAAATATATATTTGTAGTTTTCCTCCTTCGTGCCTTTTTCATTAAAGCGCACGCTTTATTTGCGATTTGCACTTAAAGCGCCAATGGACTTTAGAGTTTTTTTGTTCTTTTTGCTTTTGATACAACTGATGAGAAGTAGGAGAGTTAATTTTTAGTCCCTAAGGGGTCGTTTGGTTGGTGGGATAAGGAACTATAATCCTAGAACAGGGGTGAGACTAATTCGGGATGAAACAACAAAATGATAAATTTACCTTTTCCCAGAGCTTTTCTCCTGAAGTTTTTTAAAGAAAGACAAGGTTAAAATTGGAATAAAAGTTTATCCCAATTTATCTGGTTTAAACCAAATACATGTTTTATATTATACCCCGATATTCCATTTCTAGTTTAATGAACCAAGCATCTAACATGAAAGGGCACCCACTAAATAATCCTGCATCTTGAATCTGCATATTATAACTCGAGATAACTCGTTATATACCAAACTACTGCTAAGATTTTTAAAAGGTCTTAAAAGTGCAGCCCACAAGTAGGGGCAGAGCACCAATTTTTTTGGTAGCAATGGGTGCGGTGTATTGGTAAAAATTTACCCGCGTCGGGTGTTTACATCAAACCAATAAAGTCAACCTTATCGGCTAAATTAAGGGGAAATACATATCACTTAACCATGATTAAGTGTTAAATATGTATGTGAAAGACGTGTGTCTTGCATTTATTGGTTTGGTGTAAACACTCGGTGCGGGTAAGTATTTACCCAGTGTATTTTCTCCCACCTAACCAACATTCAGAATACACTGACTGTACATGCTGCTACTGGATCAGACTCTGCCTTTACAATAATAATAACATACCTAATGTGATCCCACATATGTGGTCTGAGCTGGGAAGGGTGTCTGTTTGCAGAGACCTTATCCTTACTTTGTGGGAATCAGGAATTCAGGATCTGCCTTTGCCAATGAAAATAAAGTTCTATCAGTAATTTTCCCAAATACTTGCTATATTAAGCATATGTTTCTCCTGGTAAAAAATAAAAATAAAAAATTAAACATATGTTTCTATAAGGCTCAAAACCTAGTTTTATCATGTCTTTCATAATCTAAAGTAATAGATTGTAGTCATATGGGAATTGGGTTATAAAGTCATAGAATGTAGTCATTTGGGACTTGGGTTATAAATTTGGAGCTAGATTATAGTCATAGTGGTAAAAAAGATCTCATTGTACCACGATTGTGGTATTATTTTGTACTTTAAAAAAAATTGTAGTCATATTCTTATACCACAATCGATTTGTGGGATAACAGTCATAGTATTACTAATCTCAGGATGAAACAACAAAATGATACATTTGCCTTTCTCCAAATCTTTTCTTCATTTTTTAAAGAGAAAGACAAGGAAAAAATTGGAATAAAAGTTTATCCCAATTAATCAGGTTTAAACCAATCACATGTTTTATATTATACCCCAACATCCCTTTTTACTCCAACAAACCAAACTACTATCAATTTATGTCCACTAAATAGTTCCGTCATCATTCAATTCCCCTATTATGATCCCAAGATAGCTTGTTACCTGCCAAACCACCCCTAAGAGTTTTAATAGGTCTTAAAAGTGTGGCCCAGTGGCCCACAGGTAGGGGCAGAGCAATATTTTAGAGAGCAACCATCAATGGGTTTGATGTATTAGTAAAAACTTATCCATACTGGGTTTGATATCAAACCAATAAAGTTAACCTAAGCAGTTAACAATTAAAGGGAAAATACATATCACTTAATCATGGTTAAGTGTTAAATATATGTATGTAAAAGATGCATGTCTTGCATTTATGGTTTGGTATAAACACTTAGTATGGGTTAGTGTTTACACAGTGTATTTTCTCCCAGCCCAGATAACACTCCGACTACACTGACCGTACCTCCTGCTCCTGGATCAGGATCTGCATGCCTTTGTCTATAAAAAGGAAGTTCTATCAGTATTTTTTCCCAAATACTTTGCTATATTAAACATATATTTCTATCAGGCTCAAAACCTAGTTTTATCGTGTCTTTCATAATCTATAAGATGTCATGTAAAAACTTCACTTACCGCTTTTCATTTTGTGGGAGGAAGAAAGATAAAAGGTAGATGTGTAGCAGGCGTATATATCCCGTAGGACAACTACTGACTGTGTTTCTTCTTAGGAGTGGAACAGCCTAGGAGTTCTTATGTCTCTTAAGCTCGAACTTTTGGATGGGTGATATCCAAATTCTTGCAGCTCCTTCTGTTTATGGTAATGTGATAGAAATGCCTGGAGTATCTATTTGTGTAACCTCCTTTCTGTTAAGCTGGACCTGTGTGTGTTGCAATTTCTTTCATTACTTAACGTGTTTTCTTTTGTTTTTTTTTTCATTTGGAGAAGTAATCATCTTGTTTTCTCACATGAGGCCTTTGTGAACTTATACAGACCAGTCTTTTTTTTTTTGGATAAAGTAATTCAATGATATTAGAACGCATCAAGAAGATGCAAAAGCACAAAGTGCAAGAAAGATGCTCCAAACAGAATATGGAGCTAGCTTGGCAAAAATCTGTGGACCAATCAAAGGGAAACCCTACTACTCTACTATTCTAGGGATAGGGAACTAACACAATCCAAAATGTCTATATTGCTCAGAGTCTTCACAAATGTTGACAAGTGCGTGTTGGATCCTCCAAATATAGTGTATTTTTAAAGGTTCTGACATGAGTGTGACAACATTTTTGAAGATTCCGAGCAACTTAGCAAAAAGTTATCCACACTGTTTATGGTGGCTAAAAAATGCTAGCGAAATAAACTAACTAGACATTTGGCTTTAAGAGTGTAAAAAGAGGTTGAAATCGGTTTTTTCTTTCCTTCCATAGGCTCCAAAAATATGGTTGCTGGGATCATTTTCCAGATATTTCTGATGGATTTGTCAACTTTGCACGGTATATCCTTGATGTTTTAGGGAATTACCCATTGTAGGCCAAGCATAGTGTAGAAAGAATGCATAGGCTAGCTGATGGATTTGTCAACTTTGCATAGTATAATCCTTGATGTTGTAGGGAATTACCCATTGTAGGCCAAGCATAATGTAGAAAGAATGCATAGGCTAGCTGCTGGAGGGAAGTGCACAAAAAGGTAATTAACACTCTCATTGGTCTGCTTGCACATGACACATCTGCTGGGGATTATACCCCTCTTTTCCTGAAATAGTCTTGAGTTAGGCATGCTTCCTTCAGGGCTGTCCAGGTGGCTGTCTAGCTTTCTAGATATGTTTCCAAGGCCAAATTTGTAGAATGCCTTTCTTATGTGCTCATGTTTTTTGTAGCACGTTTTCACAGTGTAGGTCTTCTCCTTAGAATCACCCCAAAGAATCGTGTCTTGATCTTCAACCACCAGTGTAGTGTTTTGCAGAGTTTCTAAGAGGGAGAGGAAGTCATTAATAACCCAATCTTGAAAGTTCCTACTGAAAATAGGAGTCCAATAGTTGTTGTGTCTGTACTGGGCTATAGTTGCTTCTTTGTTGGAGGGTATTTGGATTAAGGCTATAGTTGCTTCTTTGTTGGAGGTTATTTGGATTAAGGAGGGGAAAGAGTCTTTTAGCATTAAGTTCCCTAGCCATTTGTCTAGACAGACCAATATATAAAATATCCATCATGTGTAAGAACTAATTATAGTTTCTATCGTTCACGCAGTAACCAAAATCACTCATTTTCAACTTTATTTCTATGCATCAGATGATTAGGGGAAGTATATAAAATTTGGAACTAGATTGTAGTCTGTTTGTTAATCTGGTTTTCGAAGAAATAGATGTGTTACTTGTTCTCATATTCTTTTGCCATTATGTATCTTAGATGAGCTAAGAGCCTTGCAGAGTAGATCTGGTATAGATGTATTTACTAATAAGAATTTTCATTGTTCACACTGTGACCAAGTTACTCACTGTCAACTTTATTTCTATCTATAAGATGATTAGCGAAAGTATATAAATTTGTATCTGGATTGTAGTCATTTGGGAATCAGATTATCAAAGTAGTAGATGTGTTATTTTACTTCCGACCTTTACTTTTTTTCGAGGGGAAAAAGTGTGGTATATTATTTTTTCATGAGATATTTTAGATGAGCTAAGAGCCTTAAAAGAGTATAGATATAAAGATGCTAATACGTTGGTCAGCTATAGGGTGCCAGTTTCCAGGACTTTTACAAAGACATTTTCTGTTAAGATAACACCATGACCTCTTTTTGATTTATTAAAAGAAAGTTCTTATAACTTTCAATCCCTTCTAATACATTGACACTTGTAATTTCTGTTGGGCCCACCGGCTCAGCACGTGCTTAGATCACCACCTTCTTCCGATTACTTTGTTTTGGTCCAAAAAGTATTGAATATCTTACATTCTTTGGGTAATTCCATCACGTTGATCTTTTCCCCCAAGTCTTTGAAAATCTTGAAACAGATAGTGCTTGAGGTAGGTTAGACCCAGCAATTTTCTAGCCCTTGAATTAGCCACGAACTTCTCATCATATCCCAAATGAGCTTAATTTTCAATGATCAGATTGCACTTCTGTTCTGTGATGCTGCTGCTTTTTCTCCTCTTGGCATTCAATATTGGCGGAAGTTCACTTTCCACTATTTTCCAAGATAGTGATCCTCAACTCAACTTCTGTGGAAATCATCGTTGAACATAGTCTATATTCTTAGGTAAATGAAATAAATCTATCTTTCTAATGTTGGAAAAAGTTGTGTTTCACTAGATTGTAGAAAATGTTTATGAAATTTGTGACCTATTTTTTACTCAATTTCGGTGAAGTCTTGTAAAACTTTGCAATTGATGAATTTCTTTTTCAGCTGAAACCTTATGTATCCCAATGCCCGAGGCAAACTACAAGTGCAAGTACGGAAGCAAAAGAATCTGCAAAATAAGGTAGAACGGAGAAAAAAATGATGGAATACTTCCTAGCTGTTTCAATGATATTTCAGTTTTCTCTGTCATTATCTAGCGAAACATGGAGGCGATTACTTGTTTGAATCCCATTCTTGCACACCTCTACAGCAACTACTTTGTTGGGATCAAAAAGTTGGTCTTTTTCCAGTTCCTCTTTTAGGTACTCATCTTCGTTTGTCTAAACATTTCTTGGGTGACACGGTCACTCTTGTTTGAATGCCTTTGTAGCTACATTCTATATGTTGATCAACTAGTTTGTTCGAATACTCTTTAGACCAGAAAACAGCAAGACTGTTAGGATCGGAATAATATCAGTAGATTGGAATAGCTGGCAGAAGTAGGAGGAACAATTTTTGCAGTTTAACACAAGTATCTTTGCTGATTAGATTACATCAAGTAAAATACTTAAAAAAAATGCAGAACTTTTCCGCAAAAAGATACAAGGCGTGATATGATAGGTGCACTAACTGTCTTGTGCTCTTCTTTTACAAATATTCTATTCTGTTTACACCAATATAGTATTTTATTGATAATAATAACATTGTAGTAGCACAAAGTGAAATAGATGAAAGTCAAGTATGGAGTTATATTAAACCCATTTATAATTCATCATTCATGAACCAGAATGACAATGAGTGTTCTTCAGACATATTCAAAATTATGGTCATATCCAATCACTAGTAAATTCATTTACTTGGGGCTTTTGCTTTTATTACACGGTGGGCAACCTGTTTTTCTTGATAATAAAGAGACTTCTTCTAGGATTTCTATGACTGTAGCAAATGACGGCCTTGTAGAAGGAACTGTACTGGTGCAGTCCTCCATTAACCTGCACAGAATAACAATATGTTGTCAACATATGCAGAAGCCATGGTTTTGGGATTTTAGTCCTTTTGAGTTATTGTTTGGGAGTTAATAATTTAAAATGAATTTCTTAATACAATTACAGGGATATTAGCTTCTACCAAACCGATGCTGGCCGTCAATGTGGTTAAAAATCCTTGTCCTAGATTTTCAAAAAGCATCCGTATGCTTAACAGCAGCATAGACACTAGAACCTGATGCTTCTGTGCTATCAGTCTTTCCCTTCTACAAATCTTGCATGCTAAAACTACAAGGTTTAATGCATGATCGAGTTAATAAATAGCCTGTATTTCTGGCAGTAGGATCATCTCAACATAACTGATTTGCTCTAACTAGAAAGTCTAGTATGAGTAAACTTGCATACGAATTTAGCTCAGTGCAAGACAGGCATTAAGAGAGCGATTCACTTACCTTGTAGATCAATTGCAGAGAAACTAAAATACAACTTCAAGAGTGAATGTATTGACTTACTGAAGAATTCTACTCGGGTAGCGACCTGTATACAGCTTTTTCTCCAAATCTACAGGCATGGGCTCAGAACTCCTGTCAGTTATTAGCCTTCCTTCCAGCATCTGCAGCATTTCCAGGGTTAGTACTGAAAACACAAGTGATAACAATAGAAAGGTAGCTTCTCAATATTCAACACAACAATTTTTCACTGAAAAAGTTGTACCAGTACAAGTTGTGGTGCTTAAAGCTCAAGTCCAGTTACTCTTTGAAAAAGGTCATGCTCATGTTAAATGTTTTAATTACAACAGCGGTCTGATCAATGAATGTCACCATGTTCTTAATAACGTTCAATTTTCTTGTAGTTAGCGAGCGATCTATATGATGCTAATCAAACAAGGAAAAGGCCAAGACCGATAGGATACGATACCTGGTAAAAGATGAGGCCAAATGAATAAATATCTTTGCTAATGTCATGAGACAAATGGCTGGTTAAGTTACATCCATTGTTTAATTGACCTGAAAAAGAAGCTGCCATATGTGACCCAAAATAAATGAATACACAAATAAGCAAGAAACAAAAGGTCTCCATACAAGAGTCTTGATTTGCATATATCTGATTATCCAATATTTGAACCCAATATTCACCAATCTTCAAGTGCCCACATTCATCAAGTAACAAGTTCCTGAACCAAATTAACAATAGACTTCACTATATTATTTAGAAATCGCTTCATAAACGAAACAAATTGCAGTGAGAATAAACCGAATAGACATACTTTAGATGCAAGTTATTGTGAACAATAGGCAAGGGCTTGTGCCGATGGAGGTAATTCATTCCCCTGTGTTCAATGTGAGCACTTATGTGATTTGTTCTTCAATCAATCTAAACAGGAAATATGTTTGAAAATGTTGTACCTAGCTATGTCAAGTGCATAGCGTAATGCGGTTGGGGGGTCAAGACGCTTTCTCAAAATATCTTGCAAGTTTCCCTGAAATACAAGGAAAAACAAAATATCTTGAAGATCAATGTTTCAATTTGTAGTGGTAAGGTCTTATCCTCCCCAGACTCCACTTGTTGTTTTAGTCATGTCTACAAAATGCACTTATTTCCGTCTCACAAAATGATTATTGAGGTGCCTTCCTATCAAAAAATAAAATTGATGGAAGAAAAGAAGATACTTTTGGCAAATACTCTGTGATCAAGATCATTTCGTCACCATGCACAATTGATCCAAGAAACTGTAAAATATTTGGATGTCGAAGTTCCCTCAGTAAAGTATTAACCTTAGCAGAAAACACCCTGCATCAAGTATATTGAAAAAAGTTGATGAACAAAATAATCAAGAAAGCCTTTATAAATCATCAAAGTAATAACATATAAACTGAATGCCTTTTGATTACTGTTTTGACCACCCATGTTCCACGCCATTTGACCTTTTCAGACTCCCCAAATAAGCCCTGTAAAAATATCAAAAGACTAAGTTCCTTCAAAGTAAAACAAACAGGCCTTTTTCTGATAGAATTCTTGAGAAGATACTAAGCACCGTGGACATGATTTCCATATTAATACCTGCTCAATCATTGATGAATGCTGCAAGTTCAGTTCGGATA
>DF357646.1:7862-28836 GCA_000787875.1 Solanum virginianum | reverse complement strand
TGCTGCAAGTTCAGTTCGGATATGTCAATATTCACTTCAATTGAATCTTCTTCACGTCGAACAGTCTGCATGTCATACAATTCAACTTGTCATAGTCAAGGACGTTTTCTTACTCAGATTGAAACAACAAAGGCAACCTATCAGCTTAAGGCAGTCATGCCATGAAATCCAACATATAAAGATGAAATTTTCTTCAACACCCAATTCCCTGGAATACCCACCACCAAAACCAAGAGATATTCACTGCTGAAAATTTCTTATGCATTTCCAAGTTAAACCATGAATATTTACCAAAGGATTATCACTGTTGGAATCTTTGCCACCACAGACCTCAAGGATCCTGCATATGTCACGGTGCCCATACAATTTTGCATCTGTTAAGGGCTAAACATCCAATTGAAAGGAAAATAATGATAGTTAATTCCTCATCATATCAAGCAATTGAAAATCATATGCTTTCAAAAGCAAAGTTTAATCAAGTTCTATGCATTGTAGCTTAAAACATATGTATATAATTAGGTCACTTCGAAGTTAATCTATATGGTAAGCATCAGCTGATAATTTGATAACAATGGCAACTAACCTACCATCACCATGTTGCACCGTCAGCATTAACTCATTTATAAAAGAGGAGGGTTTCTCTGTAAAGAGAAATAACGCAACTTTGACAAAGAAAAATGAGAACTTTTTCTTTCTTCTAAAAGCGTGAAAACAACTCTATAATAGATATGATTATAAATTGTGACTTTATATGTAATTTGTTTTTGCATGTGATTACATTTTCCAACAAATAATCTTGCAAAGTTTGCCTTTGTTGGTTAAATCCTTCACAACGTGTAAACATAAACGAACGTGGTTACTGTATGAAGAAAGAGGAGCAGAGAAGGGTGATAGTATATGAAAAGGGGCTCACAGTCCGGCGCCACCTATCTTTGAGATTAACATCAGCTTTGTAAGCCAAAAGAAGCTCAACAATGGAGGCATGGCCTTCGCTGGCAGCAAGATGGAGAGCAGTTCTTTTATCATAGTCCTGCACATTGGGTGAAATCCCCTGCCTCAACATCTGGTTGAGACCAACTCTGTCACCCCTTGACGCGAAACTCAAGAAAGTGCCTATCACCTGCATGTCAAAATGTCCAGCTGAAGAATCTTTGTGGCGCATTAATATTGAACTCTCCATATCTCATCAGGAATTGGACTTTCAAAACCGACTCATCTCTGAAAATTAACATAAAGAGGGACGTTTCTTGTCCTCATCACTGGCGATTCAGTCGAAGAAATGGGTTTTGGGTTTTCACGAAGTTTTTGTCTAGATGATACACAAAATAAATTAAATTTAAAGGCATCGTAAAAAAAATTCAATTAGCTCTCGAAAACCACATAAATAAAGACAAACGGAGGTAAATATATTACTTAAAAATTATGTAAAAATATTATAAATTATAGTAATTAATAATTTGAAGTATTTATAAATCATATTAAGAGCCCGTTTGACTTAATTGAAAAAAAATAACTTTTAAAAAGTACTTTAGAAACACTTTTTAAAGTGTTGAAATTTTGTTTAAAAAATAAACAGTTATTATGTGTTTGGATAAAAATGTTTAGCTGAAAAAAAAGTTAATGTATTTGACACATAAATATCTGAAATATCTTTCAGTTAACATTATAAAAATTGATTACTTTAAGCTTTTTCTATCTAAAAAAATAAAATAAAGTAAAATAAATTTATATTTTGATTCAATATCAATATAAACTTATTTAAGTAAATTTTATATACACAATTTATTTTTAATTTTTAAAATATATAATTTGGATAAATTACATGAAAATTTTAAGATGTCTCTTTTTTTATGATCGAAATTGAAACATGATTGAGATATTCAATTGCCAAAATATACCAATCATTCTATTTTTTTTCTTGCCCTCTCAAGAAACTTACAACATTTAATCAACCAATAATGCTTATTCTTTCTAATGACATGCATATTGCTTCTTATTTCACATAAAGAATTTGAGATATTTTTTAATTATATTCATGAATACTAATATTTATTTATCATTCACGTATTTCTCTTACTATCATAAATTATTTATTAAAACAATAGCGAAAGAAAGACAATATATATAAATAAACATATATTCATATTCCAATATTAGAAGGCTTGGTACAAATAGAAATGTTTAAATAGGTAAGGATATTTTTGGGAATATGAAAAAATATTTAGGATAAATAGGTAATTTTTCTGGTCACAACTTTTAAGCTAAAAAATAAAAAATTGGGAGATGCTCCTTTTAACTTTTAACTTATTTTAAGCAAATTTTAACTTTTTTAAAGTTATTTTGAAAATTGTCAAACACTTTTATAAGCTAAAAATTGCTTAAAGCAGGTTTGACCAACTTTTAAGCTAAGTCAAACAGGCTCTAAGACGAAAAGTAATACCCTCTTCGTTAAAAAAGAATTACCTAGTTTGACTTTAATAAAATAAAGAAAATTTTTTAATCTTGTAGTTATAAATTAGAGTTAGGTGAAATGTACAAAAATATCCTTTAATATTATGGTATTAAACATGCCATGTGAAAAATTGAAATTAAAGTATTGCCAAAAAACAAATTATCCTTTTTGAAACAGACTAAACAAAAATAAATTATTCTTTTTAATAGAAAAAAAAAACTAATTAAAACCGTATTAGCACAAGCTTCTATATCTAGTCTTAATATATAGTGGAGTAGTAGTACTTTATTGTTGTTTTGCATGGTTGTATACCATTATTCTTCGTATATAGTGGAGTAGTGATATTTTATTGCTGTTTTTGTATGGTTGTATATCATAATCTTCGCATATATTGGATGGTAATATTTTATTGTTGTTTTGGATGGCTCTATATATATATAGTGGAGTAGTAGTATTTTTTTGTTGTTTTGTTTGATATACATCGACCTAATACCTGCTTTGGCACTCTATAACATCCCCTTATATATATAATAGTAGGCAGTAGATATAAAATTATAAATGTAGCATGATTCTCCAGTTTCGATCCACAGATTGAAGAGTATGGATAACCAGAAAATTCACACGAATGGAGGTGATGGTCCGAGGAGCTATGCTAAGAATTCTAAATTCCAGGTGATTTTGTTACTCCTTTCGTTTTAATTTGATCATCTTATTTTTCTTTTTTAATTCATTGGAAAAAAATATCTACTTCCATTTTTAGCAATTCTGTAGTTCTAGCTTTGAATCAATTCAAATGGCATCCAAAAACAATATATATATATATAAAAAAAAATATATATATATATATATATATATATATATATATATATATATGTGTATATAATTACACAAAACTAATTTTTTTTGTTGTTGCAGAAACAAGTAGTGGAATATTCGGAGAAATTAATGAGGGAGTTGATTGGGCAGGAGCTTGATCTGGGAATAATAACCCCTGATTGTAGCTCATTTCGTGTAGCAGATTTTTTGTGCTCAGTAGGGGAAAACACCTATCTTGCAGTTCAAAATATTATTGAAGCAGTGGAACAGAAGTATAAATCAAATGAACAAGACCAACAAGTACCACAATTCCTTGTCTTCTTTAATGATGTAGTCCTAAACGATTTCAACACTCTCTTCAATTACATACATAGCAACAGACCCAACTACTTCACTGCAGGAGTCCCAGGTATGTATATGCAGCTTCTGCGGAAAAAAATGTGAAATTAAACTCGTACAATTATTGGACATAGATTATACTAGGATCAAGAATTTATTACGAGACAATCAACGAGTATTGGAGAGGTGATTAGATAGGTTGTTACATACACTCCCTCTACAGACTTGGTACTGAGGTTTGCCCCGCCTCATCGGGATTCACCTAAACTCAATTGAACTCTGATTCACATCGACAAGGCGTCCTGACTCAACACTGTGAAATATTGTCCGCTCTTGGATCTAGCCCATCACGAATTTGTACCTTTAGGGTTCGCCCAAAAGGTACCTCGCAGGATATAAACCATTCTTTACTTACATACCAGCATGTCTCTTATTTTTGCCGATGATGGGTTGTTACATTCTTGTTTTCTGTTTCTACTTCGACTATCATATTATTTTATTGTGGTTAATGTTCTGTAACAAGTTTGATACGAGTACTAGTTAATTAGTTATCTACTATGTGTAGGTTCTTTCCATGGACGAGTATTTCCAAAGGCATTCCTACACTTTGCCCACAGCTCGATGGCACTTCCATATCTGTCAAGAATTCCAGAGGAAGCGTTAAACAGAAAGTCAGCAGCATGGAACAAGGGGAGAATTCATTACAGTTGCAGGGGAGCAGCAAAAGAAGTAGAGGCAGCATATGCAAAGCAGTTCAGAAAAGATATACAAGCCTTTTTGGAGGCAAGGGCTCAAGAGCTTGTTCCTGGAGGATTAATGGCCATCATTACTATTACTATACTTGATGGAGTGCTTCCTTCTGACTCTCCCATGGGTTTCAATTTCACCGTCCTTGGATCTTGCCTACAGGATATGGCCAACATGGTAACTAATTAATTAAATATATCGTCCCCCATCCCCCCAACTTGGAAAATGAAACAAACATAGTTGAAGTACTTAATAAGGTAATAAATATTGGAATGGACTGAGGGTGTATTCTTGAACTTGAAATGGTGAAACATCCAATGCAGGGCATTATATCTGAAGAAAAGCTGGATTCGTTCAACCTTCCATACTATTACGCATCTCCGACGGAATTGGAAACACTGATAAAGATACATGGATGCTTTGACATTGTAAGGTTTGAGAAGATGTCGCTTCCCTTGACACAGGTTCTAACTGATGTCCAAAGTGCAATCTTAACTGTACGAGTAGTAGCAGAGCCACTATTTCAGCAACATTTCGGGGAAGACATCACTGAGGAATTGTTTCGACGTTGCGCCGAAAAATTTGAGTCACAACCAGCTGTCTACGATGATAAATATAAAACAGATGCCAGCTACTTTGTCTTTCTCAAGCGTAAAACCTAACATAACCTAAACATCCAAACCAGGATCTTAGGTTGGTTCTTAAGACCTATCATGTGCCTCAAAACTTGGTTATGGTACACCTCTTTGCAGAGTGTGATGTTGTTATATGTCTGCATTTTCATGAATAAATAGTTGGAGCTGAAAACAATGAAGAATCTGCCTTTGCTTCTCTGTATAGTCGAGGAAAATAATCCCCTGCAGAATTGTAAATTTTATATGAAAAACAGACAACTGCCACAGGATGTTCATGACCAAACTGATTATATAACAAGGAAACAATGTAATGTATCTAAAAACATTGGATTCATCAATATAATTCAATACAATACATTATGTAACAATCATCCAAACAAGATGTAAACCTAAATGGTTGGGTTTACTGTATGAAGAACGCGGTATATGAAAAGGGGTTTATTGAAATTAACATGACTCCAGAGCATTTCAATTAAGTTTCTGTGAATAAAAATTTAAACTAATTTGATTCACTAGACCTGACTAATTTTGTTTTCGCATAATCATTTAATTTCTTATTTTATTGAAGGATTTTCTATAAGGAATTATTTTGATGGTAACTTTTTGATTGTTATGGAAAATTATACTCCAAATATTGCCGTAAAGGTTTATGTTATTTCCCTCCAAAATTTTTTACTTGAACGCAACTAAAAAAAATGGCTATATTTTTTTCTATTTTTATTTTCCTTTAAATTTAACTAAAAATCAACAATTTTATTAAACTAAGAAATACTTTCACTTTTCATTGTATTGATAGTATTAAATATATTAAAATTTGAATTTTGATTTTAATGAATATTTCTATCTATTAAGAGAGATAAAATGATAATTTTACTATACTAATTATTTTTTTTTAATAATTAAGACAAAACAAAATACAGAAGGAGTATTTGCCATATGAAATAATCACCTTTCTTAATTTGGCTTTTTTAAGATTTACTTATTCAAAGTAATATTATTATTTTTTTGAAATACTTTCTCCATTCCTTAGTCAAATGATAAAAATTTTGAATAACATTTTAAAAATTAAATTTTTTATTTTAAAAAATTACTATTTATAATACTTTTCATATAATTTTAGAATATCTAAATTTTTATTATAAAATATTTAATTAATGTAATCTAATTTAACTTTGAAAATTAGTCAAACTGGTTCTAGAAAAGCATAATGAGACAATTAAAAAGAATTATTTTTTATTAATTTTACAATTTATAAATTTTATTTTAATAATTTTAAAAATTATATGTTTTAATTCACGATTATAATCAAATTGCCTAACTCTTGAAATATGGAAGAGAGAGTGTGTGTCTAGTACATTAATTTTTTTTTAATATAACTTGTTCATATTGTGATATATATCCTTTTGAAAGTCTCTTTGTTTTAATTTATTTTTTACTTTTTTAATATATTAATATATCTTTGAATATGATATAAAAAATATTAATTATAATGATTAATAATTTAAAATACTTAAAAATAAATTTGATAGACTCAAAATATATCACCTAAATATTGAAATAGAAGAAATAACATGAGTTTTGTATCTCATGCAACTTATAAGTGTTGAAGCTAATTTTACATATATAAACAATTTGGATGACAATGTTAAAATAACTAAAATATTTTTTAATATCACTTTTAGGAATACAAATATGTGTAAAGAGCACGTTCAAATTTATTTCTGGAAAGGTATTGTAAGAATTATATTTTAAAAAATAATTAAGCATTACTTTTTTTTTAAGAAAAAACTTGACCAAACTAAAAATGTTTATAAGTTGAAAAGTGACAAATTGAGGTACTGGCGTAGCAAAAAATTTTATTAAAAAAAATTTAAAATATGAAAAGTGAACATATAAAAAAAAATCAAAAGATGGTTCAACATATATTTTATATAAAAAAAAGCGCCAAAAGTACTCTTGGACAATCTGAAATAAGGGTCATTAATTTTGAGGAATTTAAGAGTAAAAGTGCTATAAAGATGAAAATAGGGGTATTTTCAATTCAATAGATGAATGAAGGTTATATTTAAATCTTTTTTGATGAATCGATAGTCTATATATATATATATATAAAGAATAATTGTGCTTCTATTCGATTCAAATACTAATTTATTTTTTTAATTTCATTATGAAATTAACATAATGCTAGGTAATGAAAAGATTAATTTTTGAGGCAAAAATAATTTAAGGAGAGTAATTCCTACCATGAGTGTTTATCTAAATAAAAAATAGCATGATCCTATTCAATTCACAAAATTATTATAGAGAGACGTTTAGAAGCTGTTAGGGATAAAAAGACAGGTGATGTTTTGTTCTACAAAAGACTTCATCCCCTTTGATCCTCTTCTCGCTGATTCACCAAAAATTAATTCTGTTGTTGTGTTGCCCTCGAAGAATGAGCAAGTAACAACTACTAATTTCAGAAATATTGCAGTTGCTGAGTGTCGTTGAATTTCGTAAACAACTATGAATTTAGGACAAATTATCTACTATTGAAGAAAAAAGTTCCTTTTGCCAATCTTCGAAATAAAGACCAATCTAAAAGATTAAGCGAACTAGCACTTTCAACCGCTACACCAAAAATCCTTAAAGACATAAAGAGATTAAGTCATAATGTGTACAAGTTGTCTTCCACAGAAGACATGCTCAACCAGTTTCAGGAACAAAATCATTTACTTATATATCATTTAAAAAATAAATTTATGAATAAATAGTAGCTCTGCACATTACATGAGATCTTCACAACTAATATTCATATACAGTGGAGTAGAAGTATTTTATTGTTGTTTTGTTTGGTTGTATACCATTTTAATATTAGGGATAATGGAAATCCATCATATTGACAGTATTAGTGACCACACAAACACACAAGAACTGATAAGAGATGGTTGTATACCATTTAATATTAAGGATAATAGAAATCCATCTATTGATAGTAGTGACCAAACACACACAGAAGAACTGATAAGAGAAAGATCAAGACCATAGAAGAGAAGAGGCCTTTTAAAAAATTAAAAAAAGGGGTAGGGAAAGGGGAAATTGAGAGGAGAATTATAATAAGGTGAGAGTTCAGGTAGCTGATCAATTGAGTCACTACAATTTTTCAAAGTGAAAGGCCTATATTTGAATTAAATAACCCAATTTATGTTGCACCGGAGGAATTTCAAATGTCGATCAAATTTTTTATATGCGTTATTTATTTTATGTTATCAGTTATTGTGATTTATAATTTTTTTATGTAGTTTTTAAATATATAAAAGATATAAAATAAAAGGACAAACAAATTAAAGCGAAAAAATTACATGAAAATGACCAAAATGCCCTAGGATACAAAGTGGGCGTGTTGACCTACTGTCTTCTTTAGCACTGTGCATCATCCCTGCTATATATCTATAATGTTCAAACATATAAAAAACCAAAAAATCAGACAAATAAATTAAAATGACAAAGTCGCATGTAAACTGATTAAAAATACCTTGACATGCAAAACAGGCATATCGACTTAGTATCTGCTTTCCTCATGTATAACATCCCCTTGTATATTAGTAGTAGATTGTAGATGCAAATGTAGCATGATTCTCCAGCTTGGAAATTAAGCCCCTCTTCGACTCACAAATTAAAGGCTAAAATAGCTAAGTATGGATAACCAGAAAATTCACACCAATGGAGGTGATGGTCCTAAGAGCTATGCTAAGAATTCTAAATTCCAGGTGATTTAATTACTCCTTTCGTTTTAATTTGTTTGTCTTATGTTTTTCTTTATTCTGTTATTCTTTAATTCTAACTTTTCTCATATTACATTTTATGATGACAACGACACTGATTTTTGGATTTCAAATTTTTTGTTGTTGATGCAGAAACAAGTAATGGAACATTCAAAGAAAGTAATGACGGAATTGATTGAGCAGGAACTAGTAATAAACCCTGATTGTAGCTCATTTCGCGTAGCAGATTTTGGGTGCGCTGTAGGAGAAAACACCTATCTTGCAGTTCAAAATATTATTGAAGCAGTGGAAACAAAGTATAAATCAAATGAACAATACCAACAAGCACCAGAATTCCTTGTCTTCTTTAATGATGTAGTCCTAAATGATTTTAACACTCTCTTCAGTTACATCCACAGCAGCAAATCCAACTACTTCACTGCAGGAGTCCCAGGTATGCATATATTCATGATTATTGGACGATGAAGAAGTATCAGAGAGATGATTAGACAAACATATCACAGTTTCAGCTAATCAAGTACATGACCTCAGACACGAGGATATGAATTATGATATAGTGTTAGTAGATAGCAGTATTCGTCCATACTAGCTAGTAGTTGTAGCTAAGCTCCTTGATTTTTGATACTATCTATTGTTTACTTCTACTATCATATTATTTTGCTGAGTCCTAGTTACTTAGTTATCTACCACGCATAGGTTCTTTCCATGGTCGAGTATTTCCAAAGGCGTTCCTGCATTTTGCCCACAGCTCGATGGCAGTTCTATATCTGTCAAAAATTCCAGAGGAAGTGTTAGACAGAAATTCAGCAGCATGGAACAAGGGAAGAATTCACTACAGTTGCAGGGGAGCAGCAAAAGAAGTAGAGGCCGCATATGCAAAGCAGTTCAGAAAAGATGTACAAGCCTTTTTGGACGCGAGGGCTCAAGAGCTTGTTCCCGGAGGATTAATGGCCATCATTACTATTACTCTACTTGATGGCGTGAATCCTTCTGACTTTCCCATGGGTATCAATTACAGCGTTCTTGCATCTTGCCTACAGGATATGGCCAACATGGTACGTAATTAGTTAAATATATTCAAACATGAAACAGACATAGTGTAAGTACTATTACATTGAAAAATGAAACATCTAATGCAGGGCATTATATCTGAAGAAAAGTTGGATTCGTTCAACCTTCCATACTATTACACTTCTCCGATGGAATTGGAAACACTTATAAAGACACATGGATGCTTTGACGTTGTAAGGTTTGAGAAGCTGCCAATTACCATGACAAAGGTTGTAACTGATGTCCAAACTAGAATCTTGACTGTAAGAGGAATAACAGAGCCACTATTTCAGCAACACTTCGGGAAAGATATCACTGATGATTTGTTTCAACGTTGTGCTGAAAAATTTGAGTCACATCCAGCTGTATTCGACGATAAACATCAAACAGATGCCAGCTACCTTGTCTTTCTCAGGCGTAAAAACTAAACATCCAAACCAGGATCCTAACTTATGTCTCAAACATTGTCATTCTGCACCCGTTTGCAGAGTGTGTTCTTGTTATATGTGTGCGTTTTAATTCTTTCCTGCATATCAATAAATCGTTCGAGCTGAAAACAATGAGTTTAGTTGAACTCACAAAGTCTGTCTTTGCTTCTCTATATAGCGAAGGAAAATAAGAATTAAAAATTTTATATGATAATTCTAACTCTAGATCTTCTAAAATTAAAAACAGAAAACTGAAACGCTGCCATAGGATGGTCATGACCAAAAAAAGTATTATCACAATAATTAATAATTTTAAATATTTAGAAATAAATAGATAAATTTGATCGACTCAACATTTTATTATGTCATATCAATGTTGAAATAGAAGAAATAACATAATTTGTGCCCATATTGGATAACATATATGTATTATACATTTTCGTATTTGGATAACAATGTTATAATGACTAAAATATTTTTTTTTTAAGAATTATAAATTTAAAAGTATCTTTATAAAGAAAAGGAGGAATGACCAATAAGTGTGAAGAGCAAGTTCAAATTTATTTTTGGAAAGGCATTTTAAAATTAGACAAGAAAAAATAATTGAGCATAAAATAATTTTTAAAAAACTTGGTCAATCTAAAAATGTTTATAATTTGAAAGTTCATAAATTGAGGTGGTGGCTTAGTCAAAAGTTTTACAAAAATTCAAAAAATGAAAGATAAACGGATAAAAAAAGTTAAAAAAATGATTCAACATCTATATACTATCGTCCATTTTTACTTATCTCTTATTGACTTGACATATGAATTAAAAAGTAGTAAATAATATGAGTAACTTTACCAAAACACCATTTGAATATAATAAATACATTAATACAATGTCTTGAAAAATATAATAGGAGAATAGTTATAATTAATGATAAGAGCAAATTAGGAACTAACGGATCGTTTGGTTTGGATACAAGTTATGATGAGATAAGTTATGATGGAATAAGTTATGTTGGGATTAATTATGGTGACAGTAGTTTTTATTGTTTGTTTGGTTTGTCATATTTTAATTACTATTCATGGTACAATTTTTAATAATAAGATGTTTGTTTACAAAAATACCCTCCACCTTAGTTTTCTTTTTTTTAAAAAAAAAATTTCTTTGCAAGCTTTAGTTATTCATTATTAAAGTAAATTTCATCTTGTTCGACTTATGCGTATGCATTTTCATGATTGTGCCATGTGTTTTTAAAATTAAACTTTCATCTTATTTTAAATAAAATTTTCATCTTTTTTAACTTAAAAAATAAAATTTTCATCTTATTTAGCTTAAAATAAAACTCTCATCTCATTTAGTTTAAGAATAAAATTTCCATCTAATTTAGCTTAAAAATAAAATTTCTATTTTAAGTTTACTATTAAAATAGTCTACATTTTAATTGATATATAAAATATAATTTTTAAGTAAGTAATAAACTGGTTGATTTAAAATATATTTAGTAGTGGAGTGAACATTTTAAGGGAATTCAAAATATAAATAAACATAAGTATTACGTAAACAAATTCAACTTATAATATATTCATAAATAGAAATTATATTTATAAAATATAATTTTTTTAATAAAAAGTATATAAAAACAACGATTAATTAAGGTTGTGAATGTTATTACTAATATTATTAAAAAAATATATTAGTATATATAAATGTAAATTTGGTGTATAGAAGAGAGTTAAATGGGGGATAGTTTTGTTATTTCATATACTTTATCCCAAGATAAGTTATCCTGAGATTGTTATTACACTCTCAGAAAGGGATAACTTATCCTAGGATTAATTGTTGATCCTGGGATAAGTTATCCCACCCTGTCCAACCAAACAAGGGATTGAAGGTCACTAAAAGATTATCTTGAGATAAACTTCTTGTATCCATCACACTAAATAACTCCTAAATATAAAAGTATCTCCTAATTTCATAAAGTGGACAAGTATTATTAGATATTTCAAAATAGATGGAAAGAGTACATAATAATGATGGTTAATTCCTCATCATATCAAGCAATTGAAAAGCAAATGCTTTCAAAAGCAAAGTTTAATTAAGTTCTATGCATTGTGTAGCATAAAACATATGTATACAATTAGGTCACTTCTAAGTTAATTACAAATTACAATTTAATCTATACAATAAGCTACAATTGATAAATTGATAAAAATATTAACTAATTAATCATCACCATGTTGCACTGTCAGAAATTAAGATAGGATAACTTCTTTTTACTTATTTTATTTTCAAATTACTTGCAAAGTTAATATTTTTAAAAAATGTAGAACTTTTTGAAAATCTTTATTGATCAATTCTTCCTTAGAGTACCTAGGTAATTTGTTGGAATTAACATTACCCATTAACTTAACCTAAAGGAGCATTTCAATTAAATTTCTATGAATAACAAATTAAATCTATTTGATTCACTAGACTTGACTGATTTTTTTTTTGTGTGTGTTTATAGCTATTTGATTTCTTATTTCATTGGAGGATTTTTTTATAAAGAAATATTTTGGTGGTAAATTTTTAATTTGTAACGAAAAAATATACTTCGAAAGTAAAATTTTATGTTATTATCCTCCAAAAAATTTTTACTTCAAATATTGTCGTAAAAGTTTACTTTATTTCTCTCCAAAATTTTTTACTTGAACAAAACTAAAGAAAAAGTGCTACATTTTTCTATTTTTTATTTTATTTTAAATTTAACTAAAAATTAACAATTTTATTAAATCAAGAAATACTTTCACTTTTCATTGTATTGATAGTATTAAATGTATTGAAATTTGAATTATGATTTTAATGAATACTTCTATTAATTAATAGGGATAAAATGATAATTTCTCTAGACTAATAATTATTTTCTTAATAACTGAGACAAAACAAAATGCAGGGGGAGTATTTGCGTGACGAATAATCTCCTTTCCTAATTTGGCATTTTCAGATTTACATATTCAAAGTAATTTTTTTTAAATACTCCCTCCTTTCCCTTTTCAAAGTCAAATAATAAAAATTTTGACTAACATTTTAAAATATAATTTTTTAAAATTATTTTTACTTATATTTTGAAGAAATTAAGATAGGATTATTTTTTTTTACATATTTTATCCTCAATTTACTTGCAAAATTAATATTATTGAAAAATATAGAACTTCTTGAAAATCTTAGCTCATCCTTGGAGTACCTTAGGTAATTTATAGGAATTAACATGACTCCCTTACTTACTCAAGGAGCATTTCAATTAAGTTTTTGTGAATAAAAAAGTAAATCAATTTGATTCACTAGACTTGCCTGATTCTATTTTGTATGCATAGTTGTTTGATTTATTATTTCATTAGAAGATTTTCCAAAAAGAATTATGTTGATGGTAAATTTTTAATTATTACGAAAAATCATACTCTAAATATTGCCGTAAAAGTTTACATTATTTCTCTCCAAATTTTTTTTTACTTTAATTCAACTAAAGAAAAGTGGCTACATTTTTTTTTCTATTTTTTATTTTACTTTAAAAAATCCCTTTTCCTAATTTGGCATCTTCAGATTTACATATTCAAAGTTTTTTTTTTTTGAAATACTCTCTCCATTCCTTTTTCAAAGTCAAACAATAAAAATTTTGACTAAGATTTTAAGATATAATTTTTTTATTTTTAAAAAATTATAATTTATAATACTTTTCATATAATTTTAGAATATCTAAATTATTTAATTAATGTAATCTAATTTAACTTTAAAAATTAGTCAAACTGATTCTGAAAAAGCATAATGAGACAATTGAAAAGAAATATTTTTTATTAGTTTTACAATAGTACATNTATATATATATAACTTATTGTGACATATCTTTTTTAAAGTCTCTTTGTTTAAAATTATTTGTCTTTATTTTTTTTTAATATATTAGTATATCTTTGAATATAATTAAAAGAATATTAATTATAATAATTAATACTTCAAAATATTTAAAAATAAATAAATAAATTTGGTAGACTCAAAATAAATTTGGTAGACTCAAAATATGCCTCCTAAATATTGAAATAGAAGAATTATCACGAGTTATGTATCTCGTGCAACTTATAAGTATTGAAGATGATTTCACATATATAAACAATTTTGATAACAATGTTAAAATGACTAAAATACGTTTTGAATATTTTTTTTGGAATTATAAATTTAAAAGAATCTTGATATGGAAAGGAGGAATGACAAATATGTGTGAAGAGCACGTCTGAATTTATTTTTGGAAAGGTATTGTAAGAATTTTATATTAGAAATAAATAATCAAGCATAATTTTTTTTAAAAAAAATGACTAAACTAAAAATGTCTCTAAGTTGAAGAGTGATCAATTTAGGCAGTGGATTAGTAAAAATTATATAATATGAAAAATAAACACATAAAAAAAAAGATGATTCAATATCTATTTATAAATGAAAAAGGGTTAAAAATATTCTTGTATAATCAGAATAGATGATGATGATGATAATAATAATAATAATAATAATAATAATAATAGTAATAGCAATATTAACCATAATAGTGCTAATAATAATAATAATAATAACAACAACAACAACAACAAAACAACAACAACAATAATAATAACAACAAGAACAACAATAACAATAACAAATAACAACAACAACAACAACAATAAGAATAATAATAAATATCAACAATAATAATAATAACAATAACAATAACAATAACAGTGACGTTGTTAGTTTTAAGGATAAAAGTGAGCCATAAAGATGGAGGGAGAGATATTTTAAATTCAATAGTTGAATGAAGATTATATTTAAACCTTTTCAGATACTAAAATTTTATACTAATTAATTTTATTATGAAATTAGCACAATACTGGGTAATGAAAAGATTAATTTTTGAGGAAAAAATAATTTAAGGAGAGGAATTTCTACAATTAGTTTTCATCTAAATCAAAAATAGCGTGATCCAAATCGAATATACCATAAACAGATAAATAATGACTAACATATAACATGCTTACCTAAATAAGTAAAATCAAGACTAGATTCTTATCTTTGAATAATTTTGAAGCATATAAAAGGAAATAAAATTATTAAGCATTTGGTACTGGCAAAAATTCTAGTAGTATATATATGTACAAAAAATAGATCTAATTCAACACACAATTATTATGGACAAGCGTTTACAAGCTGTTAGGGATAAAAGGACTGGTGCAGTCTTGTTCTACAAAAGATTTCATCCCCCTTTTAAGGTTGATCCTCATCGCATTGATTCATCAAAAAACAGTTTTGTTGATGTGTTACCGTCGCAGAATGAGCGAGTGACAGTTGCTAATTTCAGAGATGTTGCGGCTACTGAAAGAGTGTCGTTGAATTTTGGAAATAACTATGGATTTAGGCAAAATTATCTACTATTGGAGGAAAATGTTCCTTCTGCCAATATACGAAATATAGAACGATCTAAGAAGTTGGGCGAAGTAGCACTTCAAACCGCTACAGCACAAACCCTTAAAGACATAAGGAGTTTAAGTCAAGATGTCTACAAGTTGTCTTTCATAGCAGACATGCTCAACCAGTTTGATGAACAAAACCTTCTTTGATTCGATTAGGGTAGTCAAAATCTAGAATTAATCGATTTCAGGAAGCATTTATTTTAATTTTTCATATGCATACATAGTTTTTCTCTTATATATACTCAGATTTCGACTTGTTTGAAATTTATATGAGTAATGTTGTTATATCCATATATACATGTTTTGAGCAAAAAATAATGATCATAAGGTTAAGTTCATCAAATTTATTTTTAATATCAGATTTTTCTTCGTCTTCTCAATACCCAAATTAATAAAAATGCCTTTTCGCACCATTATTACCAAGTCCAAATTATCTCTACGAAAGTGCAGTTTTATTTTTTATTTTTGATATACAGTTTATAAGATCTCCTAGTTAAAATTTGGTGTACCATAAATGTGAATCTTTTCAAGGAAATTATATATCTAAAAACTCAAAATATTAAGAGGATTTAATATCTAAAATTTGAGACGGTTTTGATGAGATTTTGGGTTGGTCAACCCAAAATCTCATAATCAATATATACTTCATATTTAATTAGTAAGTGTATACTTCATGTTTTGTTAATTTATGTTTAATTTTTTGAGTGTATTGTTTAAGGGGATTTAGAATTTTAAGAAGTAGGCACATGAACTAATCGAAGAGAATTTGATATCTATTATATATACATAACAAATTATTTTTATCATAGATAATTAGTATAATTTTTTCACCGAAGGGGGTTCGACATATTATATGTGTATATATATATATATATATACTAGATATGTCGTGCCCGTGCTATGCACTGGCCTAACATGTGTGATTCTGAAACATTAAATACGACTTTTCTCTTTTGTAGTTTGATCATTATAGATTAATATTGTTGTTATATAATAAAAAGGGATAAGCTATAATATTACTGTCAAAATTTTTTTTAATATATAAAGTTCCCAAAATACAAATGTCGTGAGAAATACGTCATTAGAATTTCTCTAATGGTCAATTGACAATGCTCCCTGAGAAAATTTTAGTTCAAGGGGAGGAAAGCTAGCAAATAAAAAATTGTTATAAGTTCTATTATAAAGTTATACTCAATAGTCATAAGATGACATTCATTTTTCGAAATGGCTCATACATTTCAGTGGTAGTTTGATTTGGTATTTGTATAGCCCATACTATAGACGGACATCCTCAGAGAGGAGACTGAAAATCAGAATTACTCTTTGAATTATTCATTTGTGAAAATAACTGAAATGTATTGAAAAATTCAAAATAACGACTAAACGTTCTAAAGCTTTTCAAAATAGAAGAATTTTGTAATACCGCGTAAAATTACTAAAACGCCCCTAAAATACATCGTGCGCACAGCGTGTCTTCCCAAGCTCTGATGGAAAATTCGAGACCGAATTTGCGATCAGTGCGAAAAACTGAGTCAAAAAATGATCTCGACTCGGCTTTAACGCGAAAAAATGTGATTTTTATTTTTTTCAAAGTGAGCCTAAAATAGTGAGATTTCCGCGTCCCTTGTGCGACACGGAGAGGACGCGGAACCACACATATATTTTTTCAAAAATTTGACGAAAATCGAGAAAATGCAAAAAAGTGTAATTTTTGCACCAGTGCACGTTGCGCACTAGTGCATGGGGATGCAGTTTTTTATTTTAATTCGGGAAGAACAATTTCGTTCTTCCCAACATATTTTTATATCCCCAATACGGTTCTTAAACATATATTCGTATGAAAAGGGTTTAGACCCACTATTTTTCAAAGATTTTACGCTAAGTCTAAGAGAGAAGAAGGATAGAAAAGTGAGAGTGAATTTAAAGCAATTATTCAAGAACTTTCAAGAAAATCATAAATCAAGGCTTCTAGACATGAATCTTTCATCCTAACTCTACGTTGGCACATGAAAGATTGATTCCATGCTTTTGGGTAGCATTTACATACCTGAGAAAGACGAATCTTCAAAGAACTAATTGCTGATCATCATGTGTAAAGTTTACTATATATTTACATTACTATGTGATTGTAATTTAACTCGTGAAATTTCTCTTTGTAAAAACTTGAATGATAAATTTAAGGGGATGTCTAGAGCCTTGAATGTCTGAATGTGATGTCTGACTGAGTTAGAGTCCTGAGGTGAGTGTGTTGATGACTGTGATAGCTGAAATAATTATTGATAGAGTCGAATGAGTATACTTTCCCTTAGATTGGGTAGATAGACTTGCCCGTGAGGTGGGGTGATGAAAGTTCTTGATGGATTGATAGACTTATGAGCGTGTTGAGTCCTCGGAGGAGTATTAGCACTAAAATGGGTAAGAGTGAGTCCCATTCGAATCCATTAACTACGTGGCCAGCGTAGAAGAGGATTGGACCATGAAAGCGGATGTTTCATTTGTTTCGAAATGGGACTTGACAGACTTTTGGATCCACTGACAGACTCGTCCTTTACTTCGGCAAGGTTCTGGTCGAATGTGGCAACGACATCTCTTTGTTGTATCACTACCGGCTCATAGGTAGTGATTGTCGGTTATAGAAACTCTTAAATAGGTTTCACAATGATAGAACTCCGATGTGATGTGATTGTTTGATATTTGATGGATAGCGAAGTGATAGAGTCTGGTCCTTTACTCTGAGGTGAGGCTGAGTGATTGATGAGCGATTGTATATTGTTTCCTTTTTACTTTAGCCCGTTTTACATACAGTACATTCCACATACTTCAGCAGCCCAATGGTTGAGGTTTCAGAGCTCTCTATTCCAGACTGTGGTGAGTCCTCCCCTGCATTCGGAGGATGTTTATTTTCTATTGATTTCTAGTCTTTTATTTGATGTTGGTAGCCATGGCCTGTCATGGTACCATCCCAGACACTAGTATAGAGGCTTCATAGACGTAGACGTTGATGTTGATGTCAAGGGTTCTCTTCCCTCTTACTTTTTTTCTTTATATTGAGATTTTTGTTACTCATTCTATTTCCTTATGATAGACTGATATGGATAGTATGCGCCCACAGATAGAATAACATTTATTATCATTATGTTACTTTCTTTCGCTAGTGAATGAATTGAACGATGGCAATGAGACTAGGTGGTCCACCTGGGGACTAGCAATAGTCTCCAAGTGCCAGTCACGTCTAGGGTATCCTTTCGAGACGTGACAAATTCACAAATCATTGTGTCTTATTATCTCAAAAATCAATATTTCTTGGTAGATTTTTTATAACGTAAAATTTTATTTTTACCCTTGGTCATAATCCATTTCATCTTTCTATACATAGAAAGATATTTCTGGAATTATTTATTTTTCTTGATATCTATCTTGATGGATTTTTTTTGTTATAGTATGCAATTACATTTTCATTCTTATCTCGACCAAAAACAAAAGATAATATTAAGCTAACTTGAAAAATAAAATAAGTAATCTACTATAATTAAAAATAAATAATTAAAGTTAATATAGCATAACAAAAGATAATATTAAGCTAACTTGAAAAATAAAATAAGTAATCTACTATAATTAATTAAAATTGTGATTTAATTAATTTCAATGTAAAATAATATTAGAATGTAAATATATATAAATTGGACTAAAAATACCTTTTTTAGTTTTTTTTATTACCAAAATTTCGTTCGACAACTTCAAATTTAAATCAAACTTAATATTTAGATTGATACATTTTAAATCAAGTAAAGTACAAATTTGATTAAATATTTAAATAAAGAACTACTCCTTTATAATTTAGTAAATATTTATAGTTTACTTTATATGTAAATATGTCATCCACCATTTTATTTGTAAGGTTACTAATTATATTTTAAAATAATAAGTTTTTATATTGAAGTAGTTATTTTTAATAAATATAATTAATAAAATAAATTTTAAGAATGAAATTAAAATAATTAAAAAATAAAATAATTAGTTTAGATATCACATTAATTTATAAAAAAAAAAGTGAAGTAATAATAAAATGAATTAATGGTTAATTAAGATTACTCATAGTGAAGATATGCATTTAATAAAGCGTGTCAATTTTAATGGAGCTTTTAACTATTAACTCATGACAAAATAAATCAATTGGACTCTTAGAGTTATCATTTTAAAAAATAACAACAAAAAATTTTCATAATCTTTTTGAAGAAATAATTGAACCCCACATTTTAAGAAGTACATTTGATTCTTTTTTAATTATATGTATATTAGATTTTTCTAGAACTTGGATTGACTTTTGTGAAAATCTTATACACTCTTGATGTAATGTAACAATTATTTTAAGTTTATTTTTAATCAATTGTACAAGATATCTTTAATCGTCCTATTTATGACCGTTCTGTATAATAAATATAATTTTAAAAATAATTAAAAAAAATTTATAGAAAAGGTTAATATATAAAATTTGATTTAGATGATTAACCACATAGATTGAATTTAGAGGACAAGTGTAATGCAAAATATACAATATTTTAATGAATTAAGGTAGAATGATAGATATATCTTTTATTCCTTATGCTTCACATTTTCATTAAAAGATGATTTTAGAATCATTTATTTTTCTTGGTATAATTCTTGATAGATATTTTGTTAATATGAAATATCTAAATGTGAAATTACAATATTACCTTTGGTCGTCTATATAGAATATATATATCCTAATTAGTAATTACTATGTGACTCCGCCACTGCTCATATACTGTCAGTGGGATTGGAACCCACGTCTTGCAACTCCCCTGAACTTTATCAATCGACAAAGAACCACAACACCCACAGAACTTCTTGTTCAATGAGTGTCTAATCTTATATTTATACCATTTTTACAGATTTTCTATATAAATACACAAAGATTTTTTCGGGCCACTGAGTGCTCGAACACCCACGACCCAACACGTGGATTCGCCCCTGATTGGTGTATACTTTTATGACTTTTAGCTGTTTGTTATGTAAATGAAATATAACTATATTTATTATCAACTAATTAATTTATTATATATATTTAAAACTATCCCCACAAAAATTTCATCAATTTTCTAAATTTTTTCTTCTTTCTTTATGATTATATTTTCTAAGCATGATGCATGATGATAGTAACGTATAATCTAACTTTGTAGAATAAAAAATGACGTAATTTACTTTGTATATAATTAAGGATATTAATTATATATTGTTGACAAGTAGAAAAAATTGTCTGATC
>DF357647.1:248827-262988 GCA_000787875.1 Solanum virginianum | reverse complement strand
TCGGGCTTCTTCTTCTCATTTGAAGAAGAGAAATAGTGAAGGAGAGAGAATAGAGCATGAAAGAGGAAGAAAATAGGAGAAATTGGGGGCACGTGTCCCTCACGCGCTCGGATTAAATTATTACTTTTTTTTTAATAATAGAATAGGCAAATATTTCAAAAATTGTTAATATTAAAATACACCGGGTATTTTGTGATGTGGACGGGAAAAATTCGGTGTCAACAATGGTAAAAACAAATAATATAGTGGCCTTAATTTAAGGACCAGATTATCGTACCCAAGGGATTTAATTTAAATTGTTATTAATGTTTCAAGTTATAATGTTTGAAGCGTAATAAAGAAATAATTGATCAAATCTTGTTTTGAATAATTTAACTTGCAAATTAAACTAGCGATTTTGTAAGAATAAGAATCGATTTATTTTGTACTTAATTATCAAATAATGTGAGATTCTAGGATTGTAACCTTAGCGATGCCGTATTAATCTTAAAGTTAATGCTTATATTTGGGCAGTGGACTATTGATTCACAAGGTTAAAATTACCAAATCGGGGTTGCACACCTCTGTTTGCCTATTTCTATTGTTTGTCTAACTACATAGTTGAGTGGGGATAAACAATACAATAGAAACGCATTAATAATGTCTTCCTGTAAATTGAATCGAGCTTGGTGTAGAGGTAGTTGTCACAAGTCTCAAATACACAAATTAATCTCATATTTTAATTGAATAAGTTCCTTATATTATTATGTTCTTAAGCATTCCAACATCTTTCGAATTCACAATGCTAAACATATTCATTTTCATAGGTGATCAAATAAAGAAATGTAGATTTAAATAATATAAGAACAATTGTAAATACCCATTCATAAGCATTAAAACTCAAAGATTAACACATTGCCTATGGCTATAATCCCAGGAAATGGAAAGATTAGCCACTCATGTTAGTCATACACACCAATGTTACAAAGAAATATAAGAAAATGATAAAATGAAGATAAAAACTGATTGTGCCCAGCCACCTCACAAGCTTCAGCAAAACTTAGAATAATGGATCTTAGGATTATAGGTTTCTCAAGAATTATATAGCCAAAGAATCGGACTTTTTATGCATTTTTCCTTAAGTCTGCGACACCCTTTAGTATTATATTAATAAAATTTCTCGTACAATGTTGACTGGACCAAAAAGTCACTCATTTCATACTAGTCCGCGACGCCAACTAGTGTTAATTAGGTGTGTTTTTCACCTAATACGTTGAAAATTAATTTTCCAATGAAATAACATGGGCGCCTTGGTTGCGGACCAAGTGTTTTCATTGTTTTCTTTCCTCATTTTCTTTCGCGGGTTGTCTTTCTTTGCTTTTGGGTCTCATTCTGGAAACTTAAAATCTGATAAAAAGCAATAAAACACAAACCTGAAGCATAATTTGTCCAATGTTAACAAAATACACAAAATCCTATTAAAATATCTAAAACTCTACGAATTTACCCTTGAACTTAACTCTATTTATGGACTTTTGCTTATTTAGGCATATAAATACGCCAAAAATCACCAGACAACACTTAAAGCTTTGACTGTCCTCGGGGCAAATCAAGACACATGCATGCAGACCCCTAAATAGTATGCATAATAAACTTTTATATGCACAACCGATTTCAACACAACATGAGCATTTTTCAAGATTCCTAGCAACATCAACTTTAATAAATACTTTAATGAATAAATGCGGACTCATGCAGAATTTCTGTTATAGCTTTACCTAGTTATCGCCCTTAGATGATCATGTGTCCTCTCACTAGAAGAATTACCCATGCACATAGTTAAACTCCTAAAAGAAGATTTTATTTGGGGTACACAATCAACTCTCCCTCTCACAAAAGAAATCTTATGTTGTTTCTAATTGTTATAGATTTGTCCTTATTGTTTAAATTTTTCCTAGTTAGAATTTTTCATTCAAAGGATCACTTAGGTCTTTTATTTGGTTGTAATGTAGTCTTAAGGCTGGTGAGATAATTTTCTGGGGAAATGTTTTTCATTCAAAGGATCACTTAGGTCTTTTATTTGGTTGTAATGTAGTCTTAAGGCTGGTGAGATAATTTTCTGGATATGGCTGTCACGGTTAATTTTCCGAACGCTTAAAGCTTACACTGCCTTATGTTTCTCTTCTTTTTCTTTTAATCTTTTTCATTTGAACATCCTTTTATTTATTCCCATAATTTACATACTCAAAACTATAATTATTCAAAAACACTTATTTTTCTGCTTTATGATTTTTTTGATTTTTTCTCTTCATTGTTTTTTAAAATAGTACCCCCGAACCATATATTTTTACTGTTTAGGTCAATTTCAACTACTAATTCCCTGAATTTTCGTGCTAAAGCGCTCAAGTTTTAGTATCAAATATTGTTAATAGTCAAAGAAAGTGTTCAGCTTGAAATGTGGCTAATGAAGGAAAAACTTTAAAGCTCAATGGGGTTAACTAGGATAAATAAACAGGATAAAATGACCCAAGTTATTTAGGTTATCAAAGAAATGCTTAGATTCTTTCTCTTAAATTCAAAATCTACTAAGTTAATTTAATATACCGGACAAGTTTATAACAACTATAGCAACATAGACTAACAATTCAACTCACACTCACATGACACATTTTCACCGTAAGGCAACACAAGATTCACTATCACTTATTTCTCATGAATTCAAAATTTAGCATCTATTCATCAGTACAATTTCAAGTTTAAGCTACTAAAGACTCAAGAATTTATTCCCTCCTAGTTTTCATGGTTTCACGTATAAGGAATATTTTTACACACTACCGATATTCTAAAATGAGACTTTATTTGACACCTACCCTTAGGACGGTCGTCATTCATCCGTCATAGGGTAATATCACTCAACTATGACTTACCACAGTAATAATATACTAAAATGTAGTAACAAATATTCATGATAATTTAAAACATACTATATATAGTAATCACATAAATAAAGAAAATAAGAAAGTTGTTCACAAAAAGAAAATCATAATCATGTCAAAATAAAACAACTGTAGTAGCAAAAATAATAGTATGTATCAAGGTCATACCGTACCCATTAGCAAGAAGCATATATACCCCCACCCCACACTTAAACAAGAGTACTGTCCCTAGTGCTAACTAATAAGAACCTGTGGAACGGGGTGTAACCACTCAATTCTCCTCCGCCGAGCTATCATCAGCATCTTCCATCTCATCATCCTCCGTATCACTTTTGTTTGCATCTGGATCAGAGGGGATGTCATCATCAAGCGGCTCCACGAACTGAGGTACTATGCCTAACATCGCACGGGCATAATCATTGAGGGGATATTGGATCTCCACATTAGTAATCTCCTCAGGTATAATAAGGTGACCATACACCCGCAACATCAGTGACTGCACCCCGAACATGCGTGCCATGACCAGCTCGTCTCTGTAAGCACGCTCGATTGTGGTGAGAGTAGGTGTTGTTCTGGACTCTGATCCCTGAACAGTGTTGAATATGCAAGGGTAGGCCTCGATGTATGGGCAGTAGTTAAAAGAGTCTATGGACACATGTACACATAGACACATCTCCGTAATAAGACCGCCAAAAGCATACCTGCAGCCTTTGTGTGCCTGAACCTTTCTCATGGACGACTTTAGTATCGACCCAAAATTAAGCTTTATGCCCATTATTGGTGTGTATATAAGGTAAACCCGATCCCTGGTGACCTCAGAGAAATACTATCTCGGAAAGAGTCCATGTGTCACGATCTTCAGCCAGACACGGACCTGTTTGTTCAGCTGCCCGAAAGGAAATGTCTGATGGAAGCCCCTGTATGCGTGCCTATCCCAACGGGCTGTCGACTAAGGGCCTGAGAGAGTATGTCTGATGGCCTGGTAAGGAGGGTGCTGGACTAAGGCATCAAATGTATCTATGATATCTGAGGGTGTCCCGATGATCTCATTAATTATCAAGGGGCTGAAATCAATAGTCAGACCTCACACCTTAACTTGTCGAATGCGTGCTTCCTTGCTCGTGTTTGCGTAAAACTCCCGGATGATACTCAGATTGCAGGGCCATGGCTGCTCGAATAGGAAGTATAGCTGGTATTTGAGGCACCACTCATATATGGCTGGGTATGCTTGGTTGAGCGCCTCCACATCTATCGGAAAGTTCGGAAAGTACTTGGACTCGAGGTGGCTTTTGTACCACTTGATACCAACTCTTTCAACTGCCTTCTCCTCGTATGTCATTTGCCTCTTTTCATGTTTGGGGCCTTTCGAGACTGTCAGGATGTCCCGAGACCTTCTTTGGGTAGGTGCAATTGCAGCTCGGCTAGACTGACTTGTTTGCCTTCCTCGAGATGACATAGTGACCTGTAAGATCAAATTGATCTTATCAGTGGGTCGAAGAAGTAGGATAGATAGCTTTATGTTATAAAATCGGCCACCCCATACTTAGGTTGAATGTAGTAGGTGAGAGGGTACTCAGACTTCCCAACTCACGTCACCCCAGTAATTAAAATTTTGGCAATATAACAACATATATAACAGTGCAATAGTACAGGCAACATAGTCCAGACAATCCATGTGTAATTTAACAACCACTCTACACTGTTAAACAATACTCATTACCAACATCTAGTTGTCCTATATCAATAAGTAAGCATGATAAAAAGACTTAAAGATAAAGCAATAGAAGAGAGGAGCTAAAAGATACCCATTGTGTACCCTTAAATAGAACACAACCCTATTTTATCATTTGCAATAGTAAACCAGGCCCTACTGACTAAAAATGAATAGCAATACAGGGCAATGGAACAAGGGATAACATATAAAAAGTACTCATGTCTATCCACTTGTTTTCAGCATTGAAATAGTCCCTAAAAGTCCTAGGCTCCTTATGTGCAGATATGAAGGTAGGTGAAAGTAAGTACAACAGTTACAAAAATCATATACCCCATTTCACTTGCAGCCCCTTTACAACACATTCAAACATGACACTTACAGATGCAAAAAAAGACATTTCAATCCATAGAAACTTAATAACATATGGCGTAAGACCCCACACTTAATTGTAAAACAGTATAGAAGAAGGTACTCAGACTACCCAACTTAAATGTCCTATCAACTAAGGTTTCAACAACATAACCCTTTATATCATTCAACACCGTCCCATTGACACTTTGTTGGTTGTAATTGAAATAACAACCTATCTCATTTGCATCCTTTAACTTGATTATTCTCAAAGAGTAAGCTTAAAAAGAGCAAAAAAATCAGAATTTAGCACAAACAATGATAAGACCACATTCATTAGTAAAATAATCTTATTTACAAAATTGCTCAAACATGAACATTGCATAGCTTCATATACTCATGTTAATCTTGAAACCATCCCTCATTTTGCCTATTTGAAATAATCACATTCTCATTTAAGCATAGTGCAGGTGAGGTGAAGAAGACTATAGCAATATACCACACACCCCACCCCATAGAACTGAGCAATGAGACACTCATGACGCAATAAACACTATATGGAAAGGCTATGCATCTCAAACAACCCCGCTGTAGTCAAGATCAAGTATTAATCAGCCCCAGTTGACCTTATTGCCCACCAGCTCTAATCCTTCATGTTTAATATATAGACCCGCTCACACATGAATGTAGCTAGCATTCCATATCAGTCGATCTCAAGATTCTAATCAAATTGTCTATTCCCAATTTGAAACAACTGATACTTTATTTGTTTGAATTTACAACAAAGAAAAAGACATCTTTCTATCAATTTCTATGTCACCAATTAAACAATAATTCCCATTGCTATAAGCACAAAAAGTCATAAAGCAAGGATGAAGCTGAAATTTAATAGATAAAACAATTTAACTCAATAGAAATTAAAGTATTACACACCTACAATTTGTGGTTTGAATGTCTCGATAGGAACATTGCATCTTAACAACATTGTTACTCTCCCAAAGGTCAATTTTCCCAAAATTGTATGCGAAATTTAACATGAATTTTGGATTAGGGTTAGACCTACTTGATTCTAGTCCCCCCAAATTGAGAAGATTAATCAATGTAAATCAAACTCACCACACTTGTAACAAAGCAACACAAGACGCAAACCATTGACTCATTTTTGTTAAGGACATTTCACATATTAGTACAAGTGTCACCAGTTAAGCAGAAAGCAAGAATAGAGAGGGAACTTACTTGGAGTTAACAAATGATGCAAGAATAATGTGGATTTTATACAATGCTTGGGTGTGCATCGCGGCTTAGGAGGTTGTGGGGTGAATGTTGGGGGAATTTGAAGAGGAAAGGAAGAAAAAAGTAAAAAAGTGATCGAACAATGGGGATTAAAAGGATGGGGGAATTTAAAAAGGAAATCGGGTCGGGTCGGGTAAGAGAAATATTCACATGAATTTGTACACTGCCGCATCCTCTCTGCATTGCGTAGGAGACACGATTTTACACTTAATAAAAAATTTATCTATTTTTGGCAAGGGGTGCGTGTCGCGAAGACCCCTCTCCATGAACAATAAAAAAAATATTTTTCTTGTTCTGTGCTCGGATAAATCGACCTAACACCTTAACATGCTAAAATATGCTACAAAAATTGATTTTGACAAATAAAATCAAAAAAATAACCAACGACTCAACGAGAAATTAAAATAAAAAATTTGCACAGTTTTGACACCTAGTGTGCGACGCGGACTTTTTCTGTGCAATCTTTCATTTTTTTTCTGGGCGTTTAAGTTATGAAAAACATTTTTTATTTTATTTATTTATTTATTGAAAATTGAAATAACATAGAAAAATATCACCTCATTCACAGGTTACCTCACATGTAGCGCTTGGTTTAATGTCGCAGCATGATGCGGCAAAAACTTACTCATCTTTGGCCAATTCAATGGTCTCCTCAACTTTGGTTATGTCTTCACTGTAGTAGTGCTTGACATGTTGACCATTTACCAAAAATATTTGGTTGGAGGTCTCGTCCTTTAATTCCACCGCTCCATGTGGTGTTACGAATAATGCCACGTAGGGTCCACTCTATTTTGAACACAGCTTACCTGGGAACAATTTCAAATAAGAGTTAAAGAGAAGTACCTGTTGTCCCAGCTCAAAAGTGTGTTTGATTATATGTCAATCATGCTGGTCTTTTCTTTGTAGAGTTGGGCATTCTCATATGCTTGAAGTCAAAATTCTTCTAACTTCTCCAACTACTCCAACCTCTTTCTTTCGGCAAGCTCGGGGTCAAGATTCAGTCTTTTGATTTCCCAATAAGCGTGGAGTTCGAGTTCTATCGGAAGATAATAAGCTTTCGCATACACTAATCGATACAGAGACGTGTGAATTGGTATTTTGTAGGCCGTTCGATATGCCCACATGCTTCATCTAATTTGGTAGCCCAATCCTTCCGAGTAGAATTCACCGTTTTCTACAGGATTTGCTTCACCTCCCAATTTGATACTTTCACTTGAATGCTTGTTTGAGGATGGTAAGCTGTAATGACCTTATGTCTGATCCCATACTTTGCAAGAATGTTCTTCACTATTTGGTTGATGAAATATGTACCACCATCACTAATGATGGCACTTGGCATACCAAAACAAGTGAAGATTAAGAACTTACCACCTTGGAGTCATTGGTGGATAAAACTGCTGCTTCCACCCATTTGGACATATAATCGACTGCGACCAAGATGTAAGTATTACCAAAAGAGGGTGGGAATGGACCCATGAAGTCCATCCCCCAAACATAAAAAATTTCTACCTCTAAAATGTTATTCAATGAAATTTCATGTATCCTAGAAATAGTACCTGTCTTTTGGAAAGCATCACAAGATTTCACAATATGTATAAGATCTTTGAATAGAATTGGCCAAAAGAAACCTGATTGAGTACCTTGTGAGTTGTACGCTCACCTCCGTGATGACACCCGTATTGAGAATCATGACATCTTCCTAGAATTTGTTGCATCTCTGCTTCAGGCATACATCATCTAACCATGCCATCAACCCCTTGCTTGAAAAGATAGGGCTCATCCCATATATAAGCTTTGGCGTCATAGGTTAATCCCACTTGCGCTGTTGATGGTTGGCATCTGGGGGAAAACTCTACTGATGGTTGATTTGCATTTGTTCCCAAATGTATGCATCATTTTCTAGGCGAGAGAGATGGGAAGTTTAGGGGAAAAACTCTACTTACTAAGTAGTTGATGATGTCTGCGTACCATGGTAGTTCCTCCACTTCAAGTGCCAATAGCTGCTCATCCGAAAATTTCTCCTTAATTTGCATTTGCTCCCCAATGTGAGCATCATTTTCCAGGCGAGAAAGATGGTTAACAATCTGGTTTTTGCTCCCTTTTCGATCCTTGATCTCAATATCAAATTCTTGAAGCAGCAAGATCCATCTAATGAGCCTTGGTTTTACATCTTTCTTGTTGAACAAGTACCGGAAAACAGTATGGTCGGTGAAAACAATCACTTTGATGCCCACCAAATAAAATCTAAATTTATCAAATGCTTATACTAACGCGAGCATCTCTTTTTTCATAACTGTGTAGTTACTTTGAGCAGAATCAAGAGTTTTGCTTGTGTAGTATATGGAATGGAACACATTGGCCTTTCGTTGTCCCAAAATAGCACCCATCGTCGTGTCACTTGCATTGCACATAAGTTCAAATGGTAAATTCCAATCCAGTTCTTGCAAGATAAGTGCCTTAATCAACTTTTTCTTCAATGTCTCAAATGCCTACAAACATGAAGAATCAAAGTTAAAGGGTACCTCTTTTTCTAGGAGTGCATAGAGCGGTTTGGCAATCTTCGAGAAGTCCTTGATGAATCTATGGTAGAATCCTGTATGTCCAAGAAAAATTCAGACTCCTTTGTCTAAAATAGGTGCTGGCAGCTTCTCAGTTATTTCAGTCTTGGCTTGGTCCACCTCTAAACCATGCTTAGATACCTTGTACCCCAAAACTATCCCTTCCTTAACAAGAAAATGACATTTTTCCCAATTAAGAACAAGTTAGTTTCCTCATATCTTGCTATAACCTTGTCTAGATTTTTTAAACATTTTTTAAAAGATTCCCCAAAAACTGAGAAATCATCCATGAACATGTTCATATATTCCTCCACCATATCATGAAAGAAAGCCATTATACACCATTGAAAGGTGGTTGGTGCATTACATAATCCAAAGGGCATGCGTTTGAAGGCATATGTACCATATAGACAAGTAAATGTGGTTTTGTCTTGGTCTTCCAGAGCAATGGTGATTTGATTATACCCGGAGTAACCATCCAAGAAGCAGTAATATTCTTGTTCAACAAGTCTATCAAGCATTTGGTCAATGAATGATACCAGGTAATGATCTTTCTGGGTGGCGTCATTTAGCTTCCTGTAATCCATGTATATCCTCCACCCTATCACCATTCTCGTTGGTATCAACTCATTTTTATCATTGGTGACTATCATCATGCCTCATTTCTTTGGAACACATTGAACCGGGCTGACCCATTTGCTATCGGAGATGGGAAAATGATCCTCGCATCTAACCACTTTATTACCTCCTTCTTCACAACTTCCTTCATAATTGGGTTCAACCATCTTTAAGGTTGCATCACCGGCTTATGAACTTCTTCCATAAAGATACGGTGCATACACAAAGCTGGCTAATGTCGTGGATGTCTCACATTTGCTACTCCATAGCTTTTTTTCTTTTCTTGAGCACAGTGACTGCATATTCAACCTGAGTTGCAGTCAATGAAGCAGACAAAATTATAAGTAACGTATTATTATCTGCAAGAAAAACATACCTGAGATATGAAGGTAACGACTTCAATTCCAACTTTGGTGGTTCTTCAAATGATGGTTTCGGTGGAGGACTAACACCCTATTTAAAGGTGCAACTCCCTTCTTGAACATACTTGCGTTATTAGTCAACACACTCTTAATTTCGAGAGCTTCTGCATCATCCACTATACCTTGATTTAGCAACACTCTTACTAGTAAGTCTTGAACCTCTACTTGACTTACCAAGGTAGCCTGTCTATTACTGTGATGGCTGCCAAATCCTCATATGCAGCTAGTAGTTTCATGGCCTTATACACATCAAAAACTTCCACTTTGTCATGGGCCCTCATTGTAAGTCTTCCTGCAGCCACATCAATTAATGTTTCTCCAGTCGCCATTTATGAATGACCAAGTATGAATGAAACTTTAGGATCGGGTTCAAAATCAAGGATGACAAAGTCCATGGGGAAGATGAGAGATCCTACTTGAACTATGACATCCTCGATAACACCTTCAGGCCTTGCTGTTAATCTATATGCCAATTGGAACACAATTACAGTGGGCTTTGGTTTCCCAAGTCCCAACTTTGAGAATAACAAACTTGGCATAAGATTTATGCTTGTCGCAAGGTCACACAACCCTTTGGCATTCAAATAGCTCCCAATTGTTACTTGCACCATGAAGCTTCCGGGATCTTTTAGCTTTGTGGGAAATTGAGCTCTATTCAAGATTTTAGAGCTGCAAGCTTAGGTTAGTGCCACCGTCTCATATTTCGCCAACTTGTTTTTGTTGGCGAAAATGTCCTTCACATACTTTGCATATTTTGGAATTCCCTGCAAAATATCAATAAGTGGTAAGTTAATTTATACCTACTTTAGGAGCCCGATGAGTTTTTGAAAATATTCATCCTCTTTCTTCTTTTTCAGCTTTTGTAGGAATCAAGGCGATGGCTTAGGTAATGGAATTGCCTCATAGTGGACGTGTTGGGAATCACAGGTTCCTCATTTTGAACGCTACTTGGTTCAGCCACATTTTTCTTCTTAGGTACCAATTCGGTCAATGGTCTCCCACTTCTCATGCTTACGGCATGAACTTGTTTTAGGTTTGGTTCATATTTCCCAGGAAACCTCCCTAGGGTCTTGAGTTCATAGAGCTTGCCAATTACCCCAATTGCTTCTCCAAATTTTGAAGGTTTTGTTTGTGTCTTTGGATTTCTTCTTCTTGGTGATTTTGGTTTGCCAAAATTTGCCTTAGCACTTCACTATCCGACTTTTTGTTTGGATTGGCCTGCTTCACCGGTTGATGCATTATTGATTGTATATGGTTGGCCTCCTTGCGGACGCTGTTGTTGAGATTGTCCTTGATTTTATTGGTTACCACCCCAAGAGAAGTTAGGATGATTCCTCCAATTTGGATTGTAGGAATTCCCAAAGCCTTAATATGTTCCTCTATTTGCATTTCCCATAAAATTTATTGCCTCCAGATTTGAACTGTAAAATTCAAATAATGTGTGGTCTCCTCCTCCACAAACATCAGAACAATTATTTTCCTGTTGCTGTTGTACTATATTTACTAGAGTAAATTATTGACTCATTGCTAGATTTGACCCATTATTAAGTTGTTGAATTAGATCGTCATCATATTTTGCATAGCAAAAATTTGTGCTTGTAGAGCAGTGATAACGTCAATTTCCAGCATCTCCGCTTGCTTATGAACTGCGGGTCAACTTGATCCTCCATTTCACTTGGGATTTCGTTGAGCTATATGATTGAGAAATATATACAACTCATCATATGTCTTCTTTAAATCTTGTCCTCCTACAGCAGAATCAAGAAGAATTTTTGGGTTTTGTTTTAATCCTTCAATGAAGGTGTGGACCAACACTTCATTAGATTGACAATGATGGGGAAAATTTATAAGTAAAGTTTTAAACCTGTCCCATGCTTGATATAAGTTCTCTCCCAGTCTTTGCTTAAAACTTAGAATTTCACTTCTCAATTTGGCCGTCTTACCAGATGAAAAGAACTGAATAAGAAACTTTCTAGCAAGATCATCCCATGAAGTAATGGAGTTTGGTGGCTCAATTTGCAGCTAACTCCTTGCTACCCCCAACAATGAGAAAGGAAACAAGGTCATCCTAACATAATCTCAATTTACGCCTGTAGGAATGAAAGTGTCAGCGATTTCTAAAAAATTTTGAAGAGGTACCTATGGATCTTCATGTGGCAGTCCGATAAATTTCCTAGTTGAGTGTAGCAATTGAACCGTATTTTGTTTAAGCTCCCAATGACCACCAGGTTCTGGCTTTTCGAAATAACTAATGACATTGGTGGTTCAGGAATGACTACATCTCTTACTGTCCTAGGTGTAGGTAGTGCAGGTGGATTTTGTTCCATCATGACTTCTTTGATAGGATTAATTTCTTCCTTAGTCTCCATTATATTTTCCTGCTCAATGATTTCAATTAGTGGAGTTTGAAACAAGACACCTCCTTTCCTCTTAGATTGACGAAAGTATGTATCTTGCTCCTCCAGTTTAGAACTAATTTTTTAGCACAATCAACACAACTAAGATCAAATGTAGTAAACAGTACCAAACATAAAAACTCAGAAAATTACTCAATTTATACTTTAAATCCCCGACAACGGTGCCAAAAACTTGTTGCCTCCCAGCACACGCAAGTGCACGTGGTTAAAACAAGTAATATTGTGGCCTTAATTTAAAGACTGAATTATCGTACCCAAGGGATTTAATTTAAATTATTAATGTTCCAAGTTATAATGTTTGAAGCGCAATAAAGAAATAATTAATCAAATCTTATTTTGAATAATTTAACTTGCAAATTAAACTAGCAATTTTATAAAAATAAGAATCAATTTATTTAGTATTTCTTCCTTCTGGGGTCACGAGTAGGACTCTTTTGGTGACCGTGACACTTACATTATCTTCCTCCTGGGCTTCTCAGTGGGTGGTGTCGGTTCCTCAGATGGGGTTGGTGGAACACCCATATCTCATCCAGAATCGGCGCTACAAGGACATTGAATAGGTACATCCATAACTTTGGAGGCGGTGCCAGTGCAAGGGCCTGGTACTGTGCAGTCAGCTTAGCAATTTGAGCCTTCATACCAGTCACTGTCTGTACCAGATCCTTCATTTCATCGCCAGTCATACTCCCGAACATGTTGTGGAAGTATCCCTCCAATGTGCTGACTTGGCTTTGCAGGATGGTGATTTGGCTCCTGAGGGCATTGTCACGTTGGTCCACCACTCGCTATGAATAAGATTGGACCATGTGGGGAATCCTATCTACTATCTGATCAACAATGGCCCGTATCTGCTGTTAATCTGCCACCAATCTGGCCAAAAACTTGTAAGGTACATATGCGTACCCTTGTTGAATTAGAGGAGCTGCACCACTACTCTCGGGTTTCTCAGAGATCGTGCCTGATGGTGGAGTGGTGGTGTAATCTTTAAATGGTAAGGGTTGTTATGTAGTTGCGGACGGGAAGTTCAACGGCCCCACGAGTGAACGTGTTCTGCTCGTCATGAGCGGGTTTTGGACATCCTTAATGAAGGCAATGTTGGCTACGCCCTTAGGAGCTATATTTTTGTCTAAAAAATGAGTAGTGGGAACACCTGCCTATTTGCAAAGGGCACGAACCAAACACGAGAATGGCATGCCAGCCGTTTCAGATAAAGCTCTGTCCTGCATCTCAAAGGCGATGGTTCATCCCACGTTGACTCTATACCTGGATATGAGGCATGTGAAGGTTAGAGTGTATTATCATTTCCTGTGGGTTTCAGCCTGGCCCGCAGCACCAACCATCAAAATTTTGCAGCAAATGTCAATGATGCTTTGGTGATAGGGCAGTTAGGGTCTGTAACCCAAGGCGTTTCTGCCCCTTGAATGACTATTCACTCTGCGATCCATCCGAATAGTGCAACCCTAGATGACGAATTAGACATCCGCACCACATCCATAATTGTATGTGTATCTCCATAAACTGGGTATCTGGAGGAGCTTGGTAGTCTAGCCCAAATAGGAAACGATTGATGGTGGTTTCTGATATATTCACTTGTGTACCACGCACCATTACATGTGACCTCGGGGACCTAGTAAAGGCGACCTGTCTCTTCACCTTTCTCAATTGGGTACCCCCCACCTAGTTCAGTAGATTAGCGGCATAGGTGGAATAGAACTCTTTCAATAATGGCAGGCCTATAGTACCCTGGTAGTTATGCCATCCAACTGAACTTATATGAGTTGAAAGTATCTCTAATTTTCAAAACTCTGTCAAGTTGTTCAGTGATTACCTGAACCTCCGGAAGGACCGACCACTGTTTGAGCCCCCCCCCCCCCCC
>DF357647.1:223533-244253 GCA_000787875.1 Solanum virginianum | reverse complement strand
CTAGGGCTATGGATATCTGATTGTAGCCCGAGTACCCATCCAAGAAGCAGTACCACCCTTGACCTGCTACCTAGTCTAACATCTGGTCCATAAAGGGCATGGGGAAATGGTCCTTCAAGGTCCATTTATTTAGCTTTCGATAGTCCATGCACACTCACCATCCCATCATCGGTCATTTTTGTCATTGGCTATCACTGTTATTCCCCCTTTCTTTGGGACACATTACACTGGACTGACTTACTTGTTATCAGAAATGGGGTATATCACCCCAGCATCAAGCCACTTGATAATTTCCTTTTTTACTACTTTTTGCATAGGTGAGTTTAGCCTGTATTGATGGTCAATAATGGGCATACAATTATCCTCCAATTTTATTTTATGCATGCATATCCTTGGAGGAATCCTTATGATATCTATAATGGTCCAACCAATAGCTCACTTGAACTTTTGGAGGACCCCCAACAATGCCTCTACCTGATTTTCATGAAGATTTGCAGCTACAATCATAGGAAGGGTGTTGTCAGTACCCAAAAATACATACCTAAGGTATTGGGGCAGTTTCTTGAGCTTCACAGCTGGAGGCTCCTCGATGGATGGATTAGCGGGCGGTGTGGCCCTGTTTTACAGATCTAAGTCTAACTTTCTGGGGACAAATAACCTAGTTCCCCTACCTTGCAGCGCATTCATAGTGTCTACATACCCACTAATACCATCATCTGGGAAGTTCATCAATACTGCTGCTAGTGTGTCTACACTCATTGTTTCCTCAAACGAGATCTTAGATAAACAATCATCTCCAACATCTAGGATAGACATCATCGCCACCTCTTTAGGTCTCTTCATTATAGTACACACATTGAACTTCATCTCTTCTGTGTTGAGTTTGAAAGTCAGCTCTTCTCGCTCCACGTCAACCAACGCCCTGCCAGTAGCAAAAAATTGTCTCCCAAGGATGATGGGAACCTCAAAATCCACCTAAAAGTCCAGAATAACAAAGTTTGTCAAAAAAATAAACCGATCCACACGAACCAAAACATCACATAGAATCCCCACTGGCCGCTTTACCGATCTATCAGCCATGAATAGCTGCATTGTAGTTGGTGTAGGGGCTTCTAAGCCCATCTGCCTATAAACTACCAGCAGCATTAAGTTAATGCTGGCACCCATATCACAGAGAGCTCTTGCAAAATCAAATGCTTCAATGGTACACGGGATAGTGAAAGCTCCCGGATCTTCCTTCTTTTCTACAAGAGATCTTGTGGCGATGGTACTACAGTGGTGGAGATTGTTCGCCAGCTCGATTGTGGCTGTTCTTTTCTTAGTTACTAAGTCTTTCATGAACTTAGCGTAGCCCAGCATCTGCTCAAGTGCCTCCACTAGAGGAATGTTCACTGAAATCTCTTTTAGCATAGACAAGAACTTTTGAAACTTGCCATCTTTAACCTTCTTTTGCAACCTCTGCAAGAATGGTGGTAGTGGCTTAGGAATGGCTAGCAGAGGTTGGGTCACTGTTGGTGTCATCTCAGGTTCTTTAGTACCCTCAGGCTTTGCTGGTGTTACCTCCGCATTTTCACTCAAGTCATCAACATGCTCTTCCACAGGGTTAGGCATCTCGCCTTTAGCTTCATCCAAACTTGCATTACTAGGCATAATAGGGTCAGAGAGTACCTTACTGCTCCTCATGGTTACTGCCATGTAATGATCATCGTTCTTTGGGTTCTAAATAGTGTCGCTCGGCAGCGACCTAGCTTTTCTCTGGTTTATGGCTACTGACAATTGACCCATTTGCTGCTTTAGTTACTTGATTGAGGTGGAATACGAGTTGACCAACTGTCAAACATTGGACATCTCCCCTTTTATATCTCGCATCCCTACCTCCGTGGACTCAGCCTTGTCAAATACCTTTGCCATTATTTCTTCTAACTTTGAGTTTCTGCCACTACCGTTCTGACGCTTAGGGTTCCTATAACCGTCTCTGTTCTGCCAGTTTCCTTGATAGTTTTGATCACGACCATAGTTCCCACCTTAATTACCTACGTTGAATGGCCGGTAAACCCCCTAGCTGCTTAAGAAGTTTGCCTCTTTATCAAAGTTATAGCCTTGATCATCATACCTAGGCATTGTGGCTATAACTTTTACCTTTTCTACACCTCCTAAGAACTGTTTTGCCAGCAAGTCTAGTTGGGTCTTCATATGTGCCATATCTTGATCCTGTTCCTCCTCTTTTCATCGCTGCTCCTCCGTCATCTCAAAGATGAACCCCGAACAATCTCCATCTCTAGTGTACCATGCTCTATTGTTCTTGGCTACCTGATCTTAGATCACCACTATCCCAGACATGTATGACCCTCCATAAGCGGCATCAATGATTGACTTTGTCACAAAATTGCAGGACCTGTAGAAGACTTTCTTCTAATGCTCATCTGTGAGGAGATGATCGGGGAACTACTTAAGCTTCTGTCTGAATCTCTCCCAAATCTCATGTAGTGCTTCATTCGACAGTTGCTTGTGAGAGCCAATATCATCTGTGCTTTTGAGCTATTTTGATGCAGGGAAGAACCTCTCCAAGAATGCCTCCTTTAACTCTTCCCAAGTGCGGATTGAATCATGTGGAAGCTCATTCAGCCACTTAGTTGCCGCACCAAAAAGAGACAATAGAAATAACCATAACCTAATTGCTTGTTGACTGACCCCAGGAATCTTAAAAAATTGGCATGTTGCTAGAAAATTGAGGACGTGCTATTTACACCCTCAGTTGCTACTCCGCTGAACAACCCTTTCAACTGCAGCATCTGCAGCTTAATGCTAGTGATATGAACATTTTGGTTTTTTTTTCAAACTACTTTACTAAACTAAAGCAATAAATGAGTGCAAGAACGACTAGATTTCAAACAATTTATACGAAGCTAGGATTGTGTTCCCTATGACATTGAATGTGATAGTCGAATCTAGTGGTAAACTTGTTCAGGATTACATATATAAGATCTAACAAGTTATGTAACATCTAATTCACCTCTCGGTCCCTCCTAAATGCATATCATTCATCACCTTTTGGTCTCAGAATGTCTACTTACTAATCCTTATTGTAAATTCTGGAATACTCTCACCTTTCGGTCTCAAGTACTTAGACTAGGTTAAAAACCTCGAATTTCCGTCGTAGATCTCTTTCCTAATCAAAGCATCCCTTTGAATCATGTGATGAATAAAGGCTTACCCTAATGTGTTGACTCATCAAGGAAGAAATTATAATGAAGATTACTACGATATATATCCTAATCAATCCCGATAAACCCCATATTCGCCTATCTTATTGATTTGTCATGGTTCCCACAACCCTAGTTGTGGATTTAGCCTAACATATTCAAGAAATAAAACTCGCAATGATATAAGGAATTCATAATAAAAGACTTACTATTAAAAAATCAATGAATCCACAAGTTACAAGCTTGAATTCGATAAGAAAAATCCCAAAATCTTATGAAATCTCTAAGAGAATAATATTTTTCAATGTTTCCTAGCTCTAGCTATCCAAGACTCAGTAAAAATGAAATAAAATAACTATTTATATAAAGAAAATCTTATCCTAATTAAAATAGAAAAAATTCATCGGCATGGACACAGGCCACCACACGGCCCGTATGATGGTAGACGGATAGTCAAACTGTCCATGTGGTTGTCCTTAGCCTCAACTTCGTTGCTCATCACGTGTTGCCAAACACTCAGGCAAACAGCTCGTGTGAAGGATGATGGTTCGTAAAATGGACCATCTGTCATTCCTTTGCTATTTTCGCTCACATTTTTCCACACGCCTTCACGTCACGAGCCGTGGTTGATCACACAGTACGTGAAATGCTCCGTATAGCCTCCCTTAGTCCATTTTGATGGCTTTTCAACGGTAATGCCTTCACGTCACTTTGAAGGTGGGTTGCATGACCCGTGTGACATCCCACGTGCCGTGCACATTTCCTTCACCAAATAACCACTAGCATAAGCCAAGTGTGAGGCCACGATGGGCCTCACAGTCCATGTGAAGCACACAAGCCATGTAGGCCCTCGTATGCCCACACTTAGTTCTATTTTTGCTCCTCTTTACACTTTTTTTCATCCTTTTTCTTTCTTACTCTCATTTTTTCCATGCCCTAGTCTTTTTCCTGAAAAATAACAAAAACAAACATCAAAATAACAAGTTTGCTTGAGAACACGCAAAAATTCTTTATTTAAAGTGTTATACAAGTCGTGTTTCTATGACTCATCGATACTAATGAATGTCTCATATGTCCCTTAGCTAAGCAAACAAGGTTACCATTTTCTTTGTCAATGACTAGAACTACTTGCATATTTGACTTGTTACATATTGATATTTGGGGACCATATGCTGTTAAGACTCATGCTGGTTACAAGTATTCCTTGACAATAGTTGATGACTGTTCCAGAGTTACATGGATCTTTCTACTTAGACTGAAGTTTGATGTAATAACAATTCTGCAGTCCTTTTTTAAAATGGTTCAGACTCAATTTAAATGTTGTGTGAAGATGATTAGGTCTGATAATGAAGGTGAGTTCTTTAATACATAGTGTGGGAAGTTATTTGATTCCTTAGGAATTAAACACCAGAACAGTTGTACACACACTTCGCAATAGAATCGAGTAGTTGAGAAAAAGTACAAATACATACTTGAGGTGGAAAGAGCTCTTAGATATCAGGCAAATATTCCCATCACATTCTGGGGAGAATGTGGCTGTTGTTTACTTAATAAACAGATTGCCTACACTCACATTACAAGGGAAATTTCCTTGTGAAATATTTTACAAGAAGAAGCCTAATCTGTGTCATCTTAGGACCATTGGATGTTTGTGTTTTGCAACCACACTACCTAAAGGGGATAAACTTTCTCCTAGAGTTGATGCTTGTGTTCTTGTGGGGTTGTTTGCAATAAATTTTAAAGTGATACAAAATAAATTACAATCACAAATAAAATATGAAGAAACAGAATTTTATTCATAATCAATGTGGGTACAAATCTGGATCTCCCTTGATTCTTCTCTCATAAGATTTTTTCGTGATTCGAAGGTCATTAGTGGCATATTTCTCGAACGTAGGATGATTTTGACCTCCTTGACCCATATTTTGATCTCTTGATAAATATTCCCAGGATTTATGAGATATTTTAGATCTTGGTCTCTTTAGGGTATATATTGAGATGTCTTTTCAAGGGAATATATTACCCTTTATATAGGCATGAATTAGGGTTTAGGGTTGAGTTGCCTCTAAGAAACCCTGACTGAAATATGTTTCATTTTATAGAGTTCTACAAAATTTTGATGTCTACAAATGCCCCATGCTTCAAGGCTTGTTGGAGTGTAGACCTGATGAAACTCAAAGATGAAGTACTCTTTTTTTTCACCGTCGTTGGCTTCAAATTTGCATGCAAATTATGAGAGAGGGGATGAAGGGCAGATTTGATCCCACTGGGCATGCCAATTTGTTTACAACATATGACTTGATAATAGGCCTTATTACTGCGAGAACTTGGTCTATAACTTGAAAACACCTTGAGCGAACCTTTTTATTGAAGGTATGAGACAAACGAGCTTGATAGCATTCAAGCTTTTGTTGGGCTTCTAACCTCTTTTTATCAAGTGCTTCTAACTCAGCAAGACGCAATCGAGCATTTTCTTCCTCAGTGAGCCTTCTTGAATAGCCAGTCTTAAAGATGGTATCTGACGCTTAAGTGGCAGGACTGCTTCAACTCTAAAAGCAAGCGAATATGGGGTTGCTTGAGTCAGTGTGCGATAAGTCATCCTATATGCCCACAAAGCTTCTTCCATTCTTTCATGCTAGTCTCATTTGGACTTAGAGACCACTTTCTTCTGAAGATTGCATAGAGTCTTATTGAATGCTTTGGCCAGACCATTGGCGGCAATATGGTACATAGAAGATTTGTGCTGCTTGAAGTCAAAGAGATCGTATATCTTATTCATCAACTTGTTATCAAATGGCTTGCCATTATTTGTGATTGTGTATCGTGGAATGCCAAATTTGTAAATAATGTTTATGCAAATGAAGTTTGCAATGTTCTTCTTCTTGACTTTTTTAAGAGCTACAGTTTCGGCCTATTTTGAAAAGTAATCTGTCGCAGCTAAGATGTACAAGTGTCCACCGGAGGATTTTGGTAGTGGTCCAATAACATCCAATCTCCAAGTATCAAAGGGCTAAGATGTAATAGTTTGGTGTAAAACTTCAGGTGGTTGATGTATGAAGTTTGCATGGAATTGACAAGCTTTGTAGCTTCGAGCATAATCCAAGCAATCTTTTACCATGGTTGGCCAATAATACCCCATTATTTTTTTGTGAAAATAGAGCTTTGGTCTAGACTGATGTGATCTACATACTCCTGAATGTGCCTTTTGCAAAGCTTGAGTCGTTTCTTTCTTCCCCAAGCACTGCAAGAGCACTCTCTCAAATGATCTCCTATATAATGTTTCCTTGTAGTAGAGAAAATTAGGTGCCTGATGATGAATGTCAGTCCTTCTCTTAGCATCTTCTGGATGTATCCCATAACATAAATAGTCGATGATGGCTTGTCACCAGTCCTCTTTACTAGTTTCAGAAACTATAACAACATGCTCAAGCTCATTCTCTATATATTCGTCTTCATCCAATGGTGGTACCATCTATTTTTGGCAGATAATAACTTGTATTTGATCAGAAAGAGTAAGATTCGAGGCTAGAGCAGCTAAGGCATCGACCATTTTATGTTTTTTTATTGGTACATGTTGGAGGGTTATATCTCCAAGCCATCCTATCAACTTTTGAGCATAACAGTGATATGGGCGCAGTTCGGGCTTCTTGACCTCTTAGGTTCCCAAGAGTTGTCGAATCACTAGTTGAGAATCACCAAAATCTAGCAACTGCAATTGCTTCATGTCAACGGTCATTTTAAGCCCAAGTATTAGTGTTTAATATTCTGCAACATTGGTGGAATAATGTTATTTCAATGTGAAGGAGAATGGTAGGACTTCTCCTTGTGAAGTGTCAAACACTATGTCTGCACCAGCTCCACCACGATGAGCATCCCCAGCAAAGTACATTTTCCAAGGAGGCTGGATTCTGATGGTCATTCTATCTTCGTCAGGAAGTTCATTAGTTAATTCTTAATTATCTAGTATAGGATGATCTGCTAAAAAGTCCGCTAACGCTTGTCCTTTGACAGCTTTTTGAGGGATGTATACAATCTCAAATTGTTGGAACTGAAGGTACCACCTTGCTAGTTAGTTACTAAGGACTGGTTTCGACATAATAAATTTGATGGGATTTGCTCTAGAAACAAGGCACACAGTATGAGCTTGAAAGTGGTGTTTCATCTTTTGAATCGAAAAGACCAGCGCTAAGCACAACTTCTCGATTGGCGAATACTTCAACTCGTTTGGTGTCATCATTCTACTTAAGTAATAAAGGGCATTTTCTTTACCTTCATTATTTTCTTGAGCTAGTAAGGCTCCCATGGACCTTTCTTGTGTCGCAATGTAAAGTATTAGTGGCTGCTAAGACCGAAGGTTTAGCTAGATACACTTTTATACTTTCAAAGGCTTTGTTGCATGTATGATCCCACTTGAAAGGGACACCTTTCTTCATGAGATGACTGAATGGTTGACATCTTCTAGCTAGATATGAGATAAACCTCCTCAAGTAGGCTAAATTCCCTTAGAGACTTTTCAACTCATGAATGTTTCAAGGTTCGAGAATCTTCAAAATTGCATCAACTTTAGCTTGATCAATCTCAATTCCTTGATGTCGCATAATGAAGCCAAGAAACTTTCTAGAAGCAACCCCAAAGGCATACTTTAATGGATTCATCCTCAGTTTATATCTTTGAAGCTACTCAAACACCATTCTCAAGTCTTTTAAATGGCCATTCCTTCTCTTCGACTTCACCACCAAGTCGTCAACATAACACTCAATATTTTTATAGAGTAAATCATCAAATATATTCTGCATGGCCCTTTGATATGTGGCACTAGCATTCTTCAAATCGAAGGGCATCACCTTATAACAATAAATGCCTTTAGGTGTACGAAACGTCATTAGTTTTTCATCCTTTGGTGACATGTGAATTTGGTTATAGCCAGAACAACCATCCATGAATGACATTACCTCATAACCAATTGTAGCATCAATCATTAGCTTTGGAATAGGCAGAGGCATTTCATATTTAGGGCATGCATTATTGAGATCTCTGAAGTCGCTACAAACTCGAATTTGGCCATACTTCTTCCTCACGGAGACAATGCTTGAAATCCACGTAGGGTATTTAACTTCTCAAATGAAGCCTGCCTCAATGAGTTTGTTAACTTCTTCAGTTAGCATGAGGCATCATTCTCAATCCGAGTTGTAACATGACAAGAGGAACCTACATTTTCTTTATCTTCCTCATGCTCTTTAGTGTAAACCATAGTGTGAGCCTTCGCTTTTAGTACCTCTTTATATGAAACTACGAGTTCCACTCATCGCTTTAACCTGGAAGTAACTATGCTTTCGAAATCCTTATGGGTCATAGATGAAGAAAGCGTCATTACTCTTATGTAACTTCTCTGATGCTTGTTATTCTTCTTCTTCAATGGGCCTAACCTCTCGAACACAGAAGTTCTTGCAGTAGGTTTGTCAAGTTGGTAAAAGACAGAAGGTCGTTTATTAGAAGAAACACACCAATCTTCTATAGTGATATAGTTATTGCTCCCCCTTCTTATGGAGATGCGCACCAGTGGTGGTTGTCTATAGCTTAAACCTTCACGTGCTTCCCTGGTTGTGCCCTCCGATGGGAGTTTCCCTAGCCTAGATAGCTCTTTAGGATTGTAGAGTCGGTCACTAAGGACTGGTTTCGACATAACAAATTTGATGGGGTTTCCCTAGCCTAGATAGCTCATCAGGGTTGTACCCAGCCTTTGCAAGTAACTTGTAAGCATTTGGATCAAAGCATTCTGTATGTTTTGTAAGGAGTGATGTACCTTGTGGTGGATTTTGAGCTACAAAATTTCCCACCAACTTTGAAGACAAGTTTATTGCATCGATTTGCTTTATAGGAAGGGTCAACCCCCATAGCACATTCCCTCAGACATCAGATAACTGACCCTTCTTTTTCTTCACCTTTGGGACATAACGGAGTGTAGGTGCTAGCTTAATTTTTGAGGGTATGCTCTTCTCCTTATTAGGACAAGTACTAACTCCCCAGTATCAGCTTTGGCCTTTTCAATGGCCACATTGGTTGTTTCACCTTTGAGCTTCTTAGGCTTATTGGTTTGATACCCTCAAGCTTTACCCCTTTCACCACATAACTCTTCAAATAGAATTTTGCATCAGCAAAATGTGACTCAACCTCAGTGAAAGGATTATTGTCAGCAACTATCTTCCTTTTGATTCCGTCTTTGAGGTACTTCAAACACTGATAGTAAGAAGATGAGACAATTTTGTTCTCGTGCACCCAAAGCCTTCCAACCAATATATTATATGATGTCTTTGCGTCAATCACATGCACCCATGCACTTGTTCGCAAATCCTCCATATGAATTTCTAGCTTAATCGAGCCTATAGACCTTTGCCCCCTTGATTGAACCCTTGTATTAACAAATGACTTTCACTAAGCTCTTCGGTTATGATGCCAAGCTCTTTCAATATATGAATGGGTAGAATGTTGACCCCGTACCTTTCGTCTATCAAAATTCTATTTATCTTCTTCTCTAGCACGTGACCCACCATATACAAAGGGCGATTGTGTAGAGTTTCGCCAAATAGAAGATTATTGTCAGTAAATAAGATCTTTGTGAAACATGCGTGTACTTCTTGAAGAGGGGGTTCCAAAGACTTTTCAGAAGATAGTGGAGATGCTTTTGATGGAATTTCACTCGCAACTTCATCTTTGTCAGCAAGAGATACCTTCGATGAATCTTCATTCATTGTTTCTCCCTTGTCAGCACTGAAACATGATGCCTCAACATTGTCTTGGGTGGCCTCCACGCAGAATCAACTTTGTAAGAATTCCCCAAAAGTCACAGGATGTCGTAGTTTCTGGTGGTGATGCCTTTCAACTTTTGGCCCCTTTGGACGCCTGATAGGATTTCTGCTTCTTTGATTTCTTTACTACCCTTTGTCTGATTGGTTGTTCAAGTGATCTTTTCTGTGGACTCGTCTTGTTGCATCTCTGCCTAGTCACGAGAATCCAACCTTCATCATCATCTGTATTGGTTTGGGATTCTCTTGCTCTATTGACCCTTCTTCTTCAGGTGGACATATTTGGACTGGGTCAAGCGAGCTGAATACGATAGAGATTTGATTAGAGCTTGCCTTTCCATCATCAAGGACAATTTTCTTTTCTTTAACCAATTGCATAACCTTGTCCTTAAAGACAAAACACTTTTCAAGAGGATGGCTCACAAGTCTATGATACTTGCAGCTTCGTCGGGTCTTTTCATCTCTGGAAACTCAACGAGCTTTAGCTCAACCAACTTCTCAAAAATTTCAGGAATATCAAAATCCAGAAAAGGGTATTCCTTTTCCTGCATCTCTCTCAAGGTTAGCTTTCAGTTTGGACGCTCTTGAAAAGTCATCTTTACACTCTGCTTCCTACTCTCCTTCGTAGTAAACTTCACAGGTGAGATATAGATATTCATGGACTCTTTGTTGTTATTCTTGGGCACAAATTTTCCCCATTTCTTGGGTTCTTATTTGTCCTTTCCTTTGCGAGGATCGTGGACAAGCATTCCATCTTTTCCAACAGAAGACATATTTAACTCCATATCATGAGCATATGTTGCTAGATCTTTAAAAAACTTATGTTTGATCCCTTGTAGGATATATAGAAGCCCCTAGTGCATCCCTTGGATACATATTTCTATAGCAGAGGTTTCACTAAGTCTTGTAATTAAGGCTCGCGTTTCTCCATCGATTTATGAAGTCAATGACAGGTTCATCCTTTCTTTGGCAAGTATTTATGAGTTCTACCATGCTCACTGTGAGCCTAGTGCTATAGAAGCAATTAAGAAACTCATGCTCTAGTTGCTCCCAATTGTCAATGGAATTAGGCTCAAGGTCTGTGTACCAGTCAAAGGCATTTTCTTTCAAAGAACAGACAAATTATTTGATGAGATGGCCTCCATAGGTCCTAGCATTATTACATGTCTCCACAAAGTGTGCAACATACTGCTTTGGATTTCCTTTGCCTTCAAACTACTGAAATTTGAGGGGTTGATAACCGACAGGCATTCGGAGGCTATCAATCCTTGTAGTGTAAGGCTTAGCATACATATGGGAAGACCTTGTGGAGATTTCATACTTGTCTTTAATGGTCTATTCTATGAACTCCTCCAATTGATCAAGCGGGATCGTTCCTTCGGCAGAAACTGGCAACTTTTTGATAGTCGGTGCTTGCTTCACAGGATTTTCAACCTCTTGAATCTCAATACCCTTCCTAGATGTATGGCTAAATTCTCCATCTAGTAGACCATCCACCTTATCCATCAACTTATCGATGCGGGAGTCTTGGTGTTGCATATGCCTAGTCAATCCTTCATTCATCTTCACTAGGTTTGCAAGTTGTTCCTCTGTGGATGAAGCATTAGTTGTCATCGCTTGCATGATCGTTGGAGGCTCACAAGAGTAGCATGGATTATCATGGAAGTTGATCTTTAGGGGTCTCACATTACGCGACGGACATGGAGAAGACTCATTAGATGAGTCATGACCTTCTTTGCAGTAGAGTTCTTGGAACCAGAGACCTCAACCAGAGCCAACGTCTACTTAATCTTTTCAATAACACTGCTTCCTTCTTCGAAAGCATTCACAGAGGGCCTTGCTCCCTTTGGGGTTGAAGAACCAAAATCAGGAGTTGGCGCGGATGACATCACGATGTTTGTTATCCCAGTATAGTAGCTTTGCTTCTTGTAACAACTCCGACACTTCCAAAAGTAACACCAAGAATTCCCTCCACTTCAGCAGAGAACTTGGAATCAACAGCCTTAGAGGAAGTTATTGGGAAATCTACTTAGAAGCCATTTCAGTATTCTTTGGTGCTTGAAAAGTTGAGATGAGAGGTAAAGACGGTCCCACTGGGCGTGCCAGAATTTGTTTGTAACAAATTTTAAAGTGATGTAAAATAAATTACAATTACAAATAAAATATGAAGAAACAGAATTTTATTCATAATCAATGTGGGTATAAATCTGGATCTCCCTTGATTCTTCTCTCATAAGATTTCTCCCTCATAAGATTTCTCTGTGATTTGAAGGCCATTAGTGGCATATTTCTCGAAAGTAGGATGATTTTGACCTCCTTGACTCATATTTTGATCTCTTGATAAATATCCCCAGGATTTATGAGATATTTGAGATCTTGATCTCTTTAGGATATATATTGAGATGTCTTTTCAAGAGAATATAGTACCCTTTATATAGGAATGAATTAGGGTTTAGGGTTGAGTTGCCTCCAAGAAACCCTGACTGAAATAGGTTTCGTCTTATAGAGTCCTACAAAATTTCGATGTCTATCGGGGTATTCAAGCACTCAAAAGAGGTATTTGTTGTATGGATTAACAAATAAAAGGTTCTTTGTTAGTAGGGATGTCACATTCAAAGAGACTATATTCCTTTTCAAGAAGTTGCAGGAAGGTTCAACTCCCTTATTCCCACATACTGTATCTTTTTTGGATCCAGAACCAGATACCAGCAGATATTGAGGTACCTGACATAAAACAAAATGCAAATGATTCTATGAATGAACCACCAGTTGCAGACCTTATCAATGAAACAGTTCCATCAGATAGTGAAATTCCTGATAATGACCTCACAGATATGCCAATTAATGTTGAACCTATTATGCCTGTCACAAGAAGATCCAATAGGGTTATGACCACACCAGCATGGCACCAAGATTATGATACCACCACCAAGAGGAAACACACTCCATATTCATTGACTAATTTCATTTCTTATCAAACTCCAACATACAAAGCATGTCTAAGCAATTTTTTAGCCGCTTATGAACCTAAATCCTCTGAGGAAGATTTAACAGATGACAGATGGATAGATGCAATGCAACAGGAATTGAAAGCACTTGAAGATAATGGGACCTGGAGATTTGTTCCTTAGACACAAGACAAACCTGTAATAGCGTGCAAATGGATATTCAAAATAAAATACAAGGTGAATGGTGAAGTAGAAAGATATAAGGCTAGGTTGGTTGCTAAAGGTTATAATCAGACTGCAGGAACAGATTATCAAGAAAAAATTTCACCAGTGGTGAAAATGGTGACTGTCAGAACTGTAATTGCCTTGGCAGCTGCTGAGAACTGGTGCATATATCAGATGGATGTATACAATACATTCCTACAAGGTGACCTCACTGAGGAGGCGTTCATGGAAATACCTAAGGGGTTAAAGGTGCAGACAGATCAATCTATGGTTTGCAGACTGGTAAAGTTCCTATATGGTCTTACACAAGCTTCAAGGCAATGGAATTTCAAGCTCAGAGAGGCTTTGTTGAAATCTGGTTACCATCAGAGTTATCTAGATTACTCCTTATTCACCAAGAGGCAAGCTAGTAGTATGGTCATCATTTTGGTCTATGTTAATGATCTTCTCATCATTGGAAATTATGCAACTCTCATTCAAGATACCAAAGATGTTTTGCACAAGTGGTTCAGGATCAAGGATCTTGGTGAGCTTAGATTTTTCCTAGGCATTGAATTCAGCAGATCACAAGAGGGATTCTTATGAGTCAGAGGAAGTATGCTTTGGACTTGTTAAGTGAAGTTGGTGTAACAGCAGCAAAACTAGCTATTACTACCTTAGAGTGCAATGCCAAATTCACTACAGCATCTGATAGCTGCAGTAGTGAGGAGGAGTTGATGTGTCTAAGTACCAGAGAATGATTGAAAAATTGTTATACTTGACAATCACAAGACCTGACATTGCAAATGTAGTACAAACCTTAAGTCAATTCTTGCAAAAACCCAAGGTCCAACATTGACAAGCAACACTTAGAATTCTCAGATACATAAAGAATCAACCAGGCTTGGGGTTACTTATGTCTTCTCAAAGGAAAATGCAGCTTACTGGATGTTGTGATGCAGATTGGGCATCATGCCCCAACACTAGAAGATCAGTAATAGGATATCTGTTGAAGATGGGTGATTTCCTTATTTCATGGAAGTCAAAAAAATAAGCTACAGTTTCAAGGAGTTCTGCAGAAGCAGAATACAAAAGTCTTGCCAATCTCACAGCTGAGGTTCTTTGGGTGAGCAACTTATTCAAGGAGCTAGGAATACAAGTTGATGAACCAGTTCCCATACATTGTGGCAGTAAAGCAGTCATCCAAATAGTTGTTAACCTTGTGTACCATGAAAGGACAAAGCATATAGAAATCGACTGTGACTTCATCAGGGAAAAAGTCCAGCAAGGGTTGATCAAAACTATATACATTCCTACTAAACTTCAACAAGCAAACATTCTGACTAAGGGATTGGGGAAACTACAGCATGATTTCTTGTTATCCAAACTTGGTGTACGTCATGAATGTCTTCATTACACCTAGTTTGAGGAGGAGTATTGAGAATAATGAGGATAGTTCAATTACTTAGATAATTAAACCACGTAACCAATTAGCTGTAGAAAGCATGTACAGTTAGTTGTAACTAATTCTGTTAAGAGTATTGATTAGTTAGTTGAATAGGTCGGTTAGTTGTGTGTATATACGTTTGTATACAATCTGTATGATGTAATCTCAATAATTCAAGTTCACAATTACATCATCTTCTTCTCCATTACTAATTGCACCACCTCTGTATACTCGTTTCCATGGTTGTATAGCTCGATTTTCTACAAATTAAACGAACGATCAGGCGATTTGTCAATATCAATAAATCATAAATAATCTAAAATCGCTACAAGAAAGCTCTAAACGTTGACAAGAACAAAGAGCATAGAAAATAACATGAAGGATCATCACATTAGCACTAAAAACAACCACCACCACCAACAATTATAGTGTAGTGACAATATTTACCACAATAACCAGTAGTATTACTATAATATTAACAACAATGATGATGAAAACAATGGGGGGTAAGAGTACTATCCCTAGAGAGAATTTTTTCTACCGCATGCTAAAATTATCATTTCTTTTAATGTACATGATGAAGTATGTATTATGTTTGCAAAGTGCTTTAGCCGCCAAACATCAATATTTAATTTATTTTTAGACTCATATTGTATACAAACGCAAAGCACACTCGTCTACAAATTACCTTTGGAATCAATTTTAATACACAAATTTACTTGTAAAAAAATTTAATGAAAATAATTTATGATTTGTTTTTAAAAAAATCACAGTTTATATCCCAAATAATGAAGAATATATAATTAATATAAAAATATTTGTCAAGTTGAAGAATTATTCATTAACTGTATGAATTTAATATATAGAGTAATTATAAATGATTAACTAAATATAACCATTTGTGTATGTAAAGCAATCTTATCAGATTTTATACATATAACTTAAACTATCACATAAATCGTGAACCAATGTTTGTAAACAACTATCTATTAAATTTTTTTTTTGAAATCATAGTTCATGCCCTCAAACAATGGAAGATATATAATTGATATAAAAATAAAATTTGTCAAATTAAAATAAAATCTTCACTAAATTTATGAACTTGGAATGTAAACTGATTACGAATGATTAACTGCATACAATCAAATATGAAATAATTTTAAATACTCATCTTAATATATTTTAAACAAATTTTAAATCTTGTTCAAACGATACCATAACTTGTAGTATAAGTTTCAACATGCAAAATTTTTATAAATTTGTAGGAAAGATCTTTTTAACTATTTCAACACACAATATTCTTTTAAACTGAGGCACTAAAACTCAGGTGTCTAGCATATTAGTGGCCTAAGGCGAAAATCAAATGGGGATCTTAAATTTTAAAAAATAAGTTAATATATTTTCTTACAAATTTAATTCTTCTATCTTTTTGAGAAGCAATTGATTCATTCAGTAATTCTTTTTAATTGGTCATATAATCATACTTTAAATGTCTCAAACTTATTTTAATAATTCTTTATTTTTTCTGCTTATGAATTTTTGAAACGAGGGTTCTCAGGAAACAATCTCTCTACTTTTATGAGGTAGTGATAAGGTCTGTGTATATTCTATCCTCCCCAGACCCGTGGGATTCCACTGGGTATGTTGTTGTTGTTGTTGTTGTTTGATATAAAATAAATAATATTTACTATAAATAGTACTTAGCATTTTTTCTAAAAAAAAATAATCTATAACCTATTATTACAAAAATAAAAATTGAAACCCCTCAAATTTGAGGACCTAAGGCGCTTGCCTATTTTTTAACACTATCGAGTCACCCCTGCTAAAACTGATTTGACATATAATATTCATAAAAAAGTTATTATAAATAGTTGTATAAAATATGATATGTAATGGCCCAATGATGATATTGTTTAGCAAATCAGTTTGTATATTCAATATAAAATGCACATTAATGAATATAAGTACGTAGTATTTAACAAATGATTCAATAATTGTAATTATGACAATCGATATTAAAATTTTAAATAATACTTTTTATTAAAATAGAAAGATTAAAGAACAATAAAACTATATTCGTCACAATCAAATAAAAAGAAAACGAATCACTTCACATATTTATTTAATAAAAATTTAATTTAGGGTCTTAAAAAACTAGAATTATTTTATATTATATTTTATTTTATTATATTTTATTGACACCCCATTTTGGTCCAACATTATTAAAAATTCATAACATTTTTTAAAAAATTCTAATTTTATGTTGTTATTTTTCTTCAACAGTTTAAACTATTATTTCTGCAATTTTTAGAATAATATATCAATTATTATCCTTATATTTAAAATAATTTTAATTTATTTATTTTAGTCTTTAATATTTTTATCATATGAAATATTAGTTTAATTTTATTAAATTGTATTTTTTAATATATATACCATTAGTTGTATTTATGTATACACATTGTAGTTAGGGGTGTTCACGGTTTGATGAAAATCAATCCAAATCAAAAAACTAAATCAACCTAATTAAGTAAATTGATTTTATTTTGATTTTGATTTGGTTTGGTTTTAGTTTTTAAAAAATCGACAATATTTGGTTTGAGTTTGGATTTATTCAAAAATATCGTAGAAATAATCGAACCAAATCGAACCGACAAATTATATTTATATATTTTATAATTATACATACATTATTTATAAAAATAATTTTTATTTTTCAATCTACTTAAAGTATAAATGCAAAAAATGAGAACAATTATCTTATTAATTTCATGTATATGAATGTATATAACAATTTTTAGAGAGACTAGAAATATCACTAGCCTTTTCTTCTAGGCCTAAATGGTGAATTTTGAAACCTTTTCACAGTAAATTTGGTGGTTGAAAGTTTTATAATATTAGTCGTTCAAATTATTTTTTGTTTTGAATAAATTGTTATCACTTTTTTTTCATTTTAAATATATCGTTGATTTTATTTTCATGTATGGTTAATAATCGAATAATCGAACCAAACCGAACCAAAATAGATAACAACCAAACCGATAAATATATATTATAATTGGATTAGTTTGGTTTTAAGAATTTAAAAATCAAATTACATTGGTATCCAAATTACAATAATTTGATCTTAATTTTGATCAATAGCTGATTCAAATTGAGTCGTGAACACCCTTATTAGAATTTCTAGTACAAGCTGATAATCTATTTTTTATTCGGATAAAATTATACTCAAATATTTAATTCGCCCATAATTTTGAATCCGTAAAAACCCTAATATCCCATTTTACAATAGTCTAGCCACCACCCCTCGCCGGCATTCGGCGAAATTCCAGTCCCCAAACGCCAACCCACCCCTTTCACCCACTTTTCCGGCAACCAGAAAACCCCCCACCTCCCCTCTTCTCCACACCGGAAACCCCCGTCCAGCCACCACCACACATCAGCCGCTAACGACTCCTTGTCTCTCTCCCTTTCTCCGTTCACCACCCACAGGACCAGGCGGCCCTCTTCTTCCTCTTCCTTTCACCTCCAACAGCCACCAAACAATAGCCCCACGAAACCGCCATTCCCCATCTTTTTCCGGCGAAATCAGTCCCACTAAACAACACCTGCTCTCCTTCCTCATCTAAATCCGACCACTGTCGTAGCAAAACCTTGACTCAACACCACCACAACGCCGTGAGCTTCGAGCTCCGAGCTGCAACAGAGCCGTCATCGCGATACCAACAGCAGCTCCGATGAATGGATTATGTCTAAATTTTAAAATTAACTAGGTCACTAATCTTAGTCCCTTTTCTAGCAAGACTATTGTTGTATATCTTTGTTGCTCCTCGTCTCAAATCTAGCTAGCTGGATACTTATCGATTCTGCTTTATCTCTGCCTTGTTATGTTTTCAATATCAAGCCCTTCATCTGTTTGTTAGCATCTTTTACATTCATGTTTCGTCTTAAATTTGCCAAATTTGATTATTCATGAATTCTATTACATATAGTTAATGTTATTTATGAGGAATGCTTATTCGGGTTGATCTTTCATGAGTAGATAGGCTAAAACTCTCCATAAGATTTAGTGGGTATTTGGATTGGTTTATTTTAAGTGGCTCTTGGCTTTTAAGTTGTTTTTACGTTTTGGAAGTGTTTGGGAAAGAACTTTTTGTAGGCTGAAAAGTAAAGAAGAAAAGCCAAAGGTCAAAACTTGGGTGCCCTCAACTAATGACTTCTAGCTTTTAGCTTATAAGTCACTTTTGAAAAGTCAATCCAAACACCCCTTTACCCTCTGTTTTGAGCATATCACTTGTTTTTTAAGAACCTTTCCATTGTGCTTTAGTTGAAATATTTACATCTTATGGATTTACTTTGAGATAATTTGCTCAAGTTCTTTTGTTAATTATGTTATTGTTAAGGATTCCGATATCATGAGGTATTTTTAAGTCATTTGAATCCTAGACGCTGTATATTTCCAAATATGTGTAGGCAGTGTGCATTTACATTGTTAGCACTCTTAGACCAAGCACCACAACTATCTGTTGTCTAGTACAATATATCATGTACTTAATTGAGGCCAAATTAGTCTCTTCCCAAGCTCGTAGAGTACACAAAAATCTTACACTCCAAAAATTTGAAGCAGCTGATGCTGTAACTTAAAATCCAATGGCACTTTGAAATACTTGCTAGAATTTAATTTCTTATCCGATGGAGCCCGACTTCAGTAGCTAATGCTGGTAACAACCTAATAAAGTAGAAGTGATGGTTCAAAGTTGATGAACCTCTGCAACATTTTGATTCATCACTGTTACTTGTCTTTCAGTTGAATAAAGTGATTAGAGCAACCGGAGGCTGTATCACAACAACCGAGCAAAGGCAACTGTGACAGAGAGGATGAAGAATACAGAGAGTGCATCTCCGCAAGTATGCAAAATCATTCACATACCTGAAAAGCCACCCTTTCTTCCTCACCTCCAACCTACAGTTAGCATGCTTGCTTCTGTCATTGAACCCAAAGATGCCAATACTCTAGTCAAAAAGTTGAATCAGATTGCACCACTGGAAAGTTTGCAGCATGTAAAGCGTGTGCGGAAAAAGTGCATTGATGGGGGGAAACCTGAATTATCTCTACTTTTATGTATGACTGTTGGAAATGAAGATGAGGATGATTGTATGCCATACGATATTCTTGAACTTGTCAAATTATACAAGTTGAGTACTTTCATCACAAAAGTTTGCAAACATGCTGCAACATCAAAAGAAGAATGGGACGAACAGTGCAAGCTCTGGCCTACTTCGTATCATCCACCAACCTACAACATCAGTGGCATAACTGGATTTAATGAAGAGGAGTCGCAATCAGTTTTCAGTTTCATGAGGTACACCATTAATTTTGGCAACATCTTCTATTGGTCAAGTGGTCAATGTTGCTGTTATTGTAGATCCTTCAACTAAGGAGGTCATTGCAAGTGCTTGTGATCAGGTAATATCCTCAGCCAGTCTTGCAAATGAGGTCAGCAAGGAAGGTAGCTGGTCTAACTATCTAGAAAACCTCAAAGCCTCTGATTTGGAAAACCAGCAGATGTCACTTTTGGACAGTTCAACTGATGAATTTAAACATATAACTAATAATGTTGCTTGTATACGTCCTTCTCAATGGGCACTGCAAAGGTCTGGTTGCTGGCATCCTTTGCGGCATGCAGCTATTGTAGCCATTGAATATTCTGCTGTCAGGGATCTAAAACTTTTTCCTGATTGCAAAACTCTATCTCCTTTGAAAAGACAGAAGATCAACGAGTCTGACTTCCAAAGCAATGGCCTTAGTCATCAATCGCTCAGACCTTATCTATGTACTGGATATGACATTTATCTGGCCTGGGAGCCATGTGCAATGTGTGCAATGGCCCTTGTCCATCAAAGAGTTAGACGGATATTTTTTTCTTCCCCAAATTCCAGTGCTGGTGCACTAGGAAGTGTTCACAGATTGCAAGGGGAGCGAAGCTTAAATCACCATTATGCTGTTTTCAGGGTTGTGCTGCCTGAGGAAGGTGTTCAAGTATAAAGTTTTAGATGGAAAGACTTCTGGAAGTGGTTGAAGCAAACACTAATCAGCTTTTTGGGAGGTCAGGCC